>JAULKJ010322119.1:0-10430 GCA_032355405.1 Rubia balearica
TGAATGTAGTGATATTTCACACGATAATTTTCATATTTATATATCTATAGTTTTTTACAATTCAAACAACATCAACTATATTGAACACTATTCAAGTAAGACACAATAAAAGGGACGGAGGGAGTAGTGTATTTCTTGGCTCATGTTGTCCACTTCAATTAATTCTAACGGCTGATGATGCTAATATATTCCTTTCTTTTCTTCCAATAAATAAAATAATAGCACCTGCAGAAATCAAAGCTCCAAATTTATACTTCACGTTTTTATTTCTGTACATTTTTTTTCTTCATCTTTACATTGAATTGAAATTCATGTATTTTTAAAATCGTAGATCTCTGAGCTTTAACAAACATTTTTTTTTCAAAAGTCAACAATACAGATGGAACTACTTATGAATTGTTATCCTGTTTTTACTATATCACATCTTCTTAGTTAGGATTCAACCACTTAAAAATATTGCTTTACATGCTAATAGTATTAAATTGACCCTATTGCAACCCTTTACAAGTGTTATATTAGTTTGTGTTACATTAGATCTAACACGACACTTTTCAAGATTTAGGTGATACTTTTCAAAGGTTTAAATAACACTTTATAAACTATTGTAACATTTTAATAAATATTACAAGAAAAGTGTTATGATAAGTCTAATTTGTAGTAGGAAACGTGATTTAGTTTAAATAATTCCGTCAAGAGGTTCCTTTCCGGCTCCATTCTCTCAATCATTTAAAACATCTTTGATTCTATTGTCCTCAATTTACATTTTTCCAATTGAAAACTTCACATTTCACTCTCTGAAATTCAACTTTATTTTTAACTAATCTCTATATAATTTATAAGTGATAATTATACAAATGAGAGATCAAATATTTCCCCAACACTTGAAATATGATGATACTATTATAAAATAGTGGGTTTTAATCTTACTTGAAATAAGGGGAAGGGGAAGGGAGTTATATTGATGTCATTCGGATTATCATCCTTTTAAAAAAATTAAGTGAAAATATATAAGTTAAGTGACTCCATACAATATTTATATATATACTCCAAAAAATATAAATAATATAACTTCATAAAAATACGAAGTTAATATAAAAAAATATGAAAATAATACACAATAAGTGTTAAATGTAAACTCTAACCCTTAGTAGAGAGGTTTTTATTAAAAGTTGCAATAGAAGGCGGTTGAGGAAATTCTACCAGGAACAACCTTAAAATAAACCTTCCGAACTCGGAAATGGTCATTCAGACCTAGCATATGAAATTAAAGATGTCAAATCGCAATTAAAGCTGGTTACGTCAAATCGCCTTAAAAAAAGGCCTTCCAAGTTCGAAAGGTGGATCCGAGGTTAATTTCGAGCTCATAAAAGCTTAGGGTTTCATGTTACATAGAGCAGATACAAATTTTGAGTTTGGAATATGTTCATTTCATGTTTTCGAACTCAGAAACAGTTCTTTGTGTAGTAAATTATTTGAAAATTATTTTTGAGTTCAGAAATGGTTAAGTATATTAATAAAAATGCGCCCAAATAATTTAATGCCCCAAGACCTAAAATTTTCAAGGATAAGCTCCATTTCCTTTCCCATTGATGAAGAAGTGATTTCATACTTTAAATTGCATCATTTGCCTTTGGAGAATGTTTGTTTTACCCAAATTATGTATTTAAAAATTTCAAAATATTAAGGGTTTGAGATTAGGGTTATGATTATTGTTGATTGAAGACTCATGGGATGCATTGTAATTGAATTTTAGGATATTGGATCGAAATGAACTCCTTGGTAATGATCTTAAAAATCACCCGAGTACATGCCATTGGTTGAATCATTTTTTTCGTTAGAGTTTGAAGATGCTTCTAAAAATAGTGTGGTGCGATCACGATGCTTGTGTAAGGATTGTATAAATGATTTGTATTTAGGGAGGAAGAAGTTGCGGGAACATCTCATAACGAGGGGATTCTAAACAACCTACACTCGTTGGGTATGGCATGGGGAAGTTGGAGAAACCTCTCATATGATTGAATTAGAGAACACGAAGGTGATAGATGAATTAGATGGCAATGTCGAGTTTGATGAAATGGTGGAAGATATTGCAAGGGAGTTCAAAGGTAAACCAGAGTCGTTAAAATCTTTGATTGACGACAAAGGGACGCCTTTGTACAGTGGTTCAAAACACTCGAGTTTGAGTACAATTTTGCGGATAATGAATTTGAAGGCAAAATTTAGACGGAATGATAAGTTGATGACCGAGGCTCTCAAGTTGTTTATGGTTTTTCTTCTCAAAGGTAATCAAATTCCTGATAGGTTATATGCGGAAAAAAAATTATATGCCCGATAGGACTGGAATTGCAAAAAGTCCACGCATGTCCAAATGACTGGGTGTTGTATAGGGGGAGTGTAGAAGATCGAGAAATGTGTCGGGTCTGTGGCTAGTCCCGATACAAGTTGAAGAGATATGGGATTACCGTGAGTGCGGAAGTTCCATGGAAGTCAAAGAAAAAGACACCGACAAAAGTGTTACGGTACTTCCCTATCATTCCCCTTTTGAATGAGCTATATTCATTTAGAGAAGGTGTAAAGTGGTTGTGTTGGCACGCGGATAGGGTCCGACTGGCGGATAATGCGATAAGACATGCTTTAGACAGTAAGCAATGGAAAAAAGTCGATACTCTATGCCCCAAGTTGGGCAATGAATCCCAGCATTTAAGGTCACCCTTATGTACAGAAAATATGAATCCATCGGGTAATATAAGTAGCACACATAGCTCTTGGCTTATTATGTTGGTCATTTACAACCTTCTGTCTTAGTTGACCATAAAACATAAGTATGTGTTGTTTCCTTTGATGATATCAGGCCTGAATGACCGTGTAACGATATTGATGTGTATCTAACTCCTTTTGTGGATGATCTGTTGACTTTGTTCAACAATGGTGTTTGAATGTATGATGGTTCAGTTGAAGATTTCTTCACTTTGAAAGCGATGTTATTTTGCACCATTAATGATTTCCTCGCATATGGAAATTTTTCTGGCTATTCTGTGAAAAACCACTTAGCTTGTCCTGTGTGTGAGAAAGATACTGATTTTTGTCAATTGAAACATGGTTGTAAAACCGTTTATCAGGTCCACAGAAGGTTTCTTTCGAAGGGGAACCCATGGCGTTTGGCAAAGAAATGGTTCAATGGGAAAGTGGAGACTAGAGGAACATATTTTATTTTCTTCAAAATGTTCCTAAGAATTTAGTTTCATGTTTAGCATGTATTTTGTTGGGGTGTAGAAATCATATCCGTGTAAGCTATACATTGATCAAGACATAGGCGGTTGACCACTCCATGTAGCCGATGGAGTGTTTGCATGAGTTAATGAAACAACATCACTTCGTACCTATTGCGGATGGTCTATCTAGGGTTTTGTTGGAAAATCTGTTGGTGATGGGCACCCTTTTTCCAATTATGGACGGATAATACAAGAAAGTTGGTCATGTCCGGGGAATGTTCCTTATTTGGCCTTGTCAGTTTATATACACTAATCATGTAAAGGATCAACTCTTGAAGGAAACACGGCCTGCATCACCTAAACCAGCGAAAACAGCATCAAGATCGGTCAAAGCAACACCTAAATCGATCCCAACAACACAAAATAAGGTTAGACCTCCAATTACAAGAGCACAAGTCCTTCGAGACTCACCCCACTTCATACAGGTGCTATATAATTGGCTTCAACCACATGATCAAAACTCAACATACACATTCTTTTTAAATAAATGTGTATTTGAATGCAAACGTGATATCATTGCATTATGGAGTGATTTTGAAGTCCTATGGATATGTAAGCAAGTTAATCAAACGATGATGTTGATCTATAGCATGTGAGTGATTCTTATTATTTTATTTGAAATTCACTATTTATTACTTTAAAAATTGGTACAACTAATGACAAAATCCGTATTTTCAAGGTACATATTTTTTTACCAATAATCAAAAGAATGGATGGATTGGATACATGTGTCTAGTGATGATTCACGAAATTGGCTGTATGAAACAAGAGAAGATCGACTACATTCGCAAATACCTATGCTGGAAGGATAAAAATCTTTTCATTGCGGCATACATCAAAAGGTTACACTTATAGTGTTCAATTAATCTACCAACATCATTTCCACAAATTTTGATGATAATTTAATTTCATATTCAGGCACCATTGGAGATTGATTTTGATTGTTCCTGCACATAAGCGCTTATATTAGATGGATCCCCGCACTTCCAACAGTCATATGCATTTGTTGAGATTTTGGAATCTACGATGAAGGACACTAGCGACCAAAACAAAACTAGTTTAGAAGTGATCGAGCCATCAACATGTTTTATTCAATATTCTCTACTTAATTAATTGTTTTAACAGTCTTAAGAATTTTCGTTGTTTTTAATCAGTACAAGAAATAAGCGCAAACATGGGAGTGCGATTATTACGTCATTATATGCGACAGAGTGCATTCAAGAAGTCCTCGAAGATTTACTTGAAATTGACTAGGTAAGTGTACATTTGTTTCTAGTAACCTTTTTAACTAATATTTCTAATATTTGCTTCTATCTTGTTATTATCAGGTTTTCCAAAAGAAATTGAAACCCTACTCGTGAGATGATATCAACAATGTGAGGAATTCTTTGGCTAAGAAATTAATTCTCAATCAGTCAGCAACCTTAGGAAATCCCGGTATTGCTAGATTAACACAAGTTGATAAATATTGAAGTTTAGAAAGGTCAGAATAAAATTTCTTGTACTTTCTATTCCTACTATAGATTATTGTTTGGTTAGCATTATCCATAGATTTTTACGAAGGTGCAAGATACTATCATGTATTGTGTTACATTTTCGGCTGTGAATCAAGGCCTTTTTTGTGCCGAAAATATTAGTAAAATAATTTTTCCCCCACAAGAGTAGATCATAGTACTTCTGAGTCTAAAAGTGGTTTCGACCCTACTCATTATGGAAGACACGAAACATGTTACAAACTCAAATAAATGGTTTTCCCCAAGATTTTCACCTGTAAGTCCATATATCTATGAAACAATGGTTTTCCTCAAGATTTTGTCAATACTATTTAACCTGAATTGATATACATTATAATATTTATACCATTCTCTGAATTTCACTCATTCATACTTGTATATAGTGACAGTTGCTTACTTTTATAAAAAAATTATATAATGATTTTTATAGGAAACGATGGTTCCCTCATTTGTAAATTCATTAATCGTCTGAATCGAGAGTTTAAGGTCACCAATCTTGGCACCTTAGTACTTCTTGGGTTTAGAAGTTTTCATATTTCATAAGGCTTATTCCTTGGTTATGCAAAATATGCCAAGGATATCTGGACTCATGCAGGCATGCAGAATGCCGCGCCCATCGCCACGCCGTATATGGATTTTTCCGTAGCTTTTCAGCTCTTCCAATATGCCGTTTGGTAATTTCACACTTTATCGATCCTTAGTTAGTGCACTTCAGTACTTGTCGATCACACATCCCGACTTGTCTGATGTTGTCAATACTGTTAATCAGTTTATGCAGGCACCCATTGATGACCATTTTTAGGTTGTCACTTGAATTTTGCGCTATGTTAGTGGTACTTTTCATTATGGTTTGGTCTTTCGCGCAAATCCGTCTGCTCTTCTAGTACTTTGTTATTCTAATGCTAATTGGGCTCACTGTGTAGAGACTTGTAGGTCCACATATGATTATGTCATCTTCCTTTGTGGTAATCTGGTTTCCTGGAGTGTTAAGAAGCAACCTAACTACATTGTCTTGTTCTAGTTTGGAATCAGAATATCGTGTTATGGCCTATACCGCAGCGAAACTATCTTGGTTGATGAATCTTCTTAGGGACTTACAGGTGTCGATTCCTGTGCCACATGTGTTGTTGTGTGATAACAACAGTGCTCTCTTTCTCACTCAGAATCCAGTTTCGCATAAGAGAGCCAAACACATTAATATTGATTATATTCTGGCAAGGTAAGGTATCTCATTTTTCCTCTAACCTTCAACTTACTAGCATATTTGCAAAGGTTTTATCTAGTGCTCAATTTGAGTTTGTGTCGGTTCCAAACTCTGTGTTACTAACTATCATGTGTTTCGTTTAATGGGGTAATAAAGTTATGGAAGGACTAGAAGAATGATCAGGAAAGAATTCTATTCTGATTAGTTTTGTAATATCTTATTCCATGTATATGATTGTATTTTGTCACCCCTTTGTACTTTCTTATAAATATAAATAAACACAATTTCAATAATTGTGGATTTTACGTCCATAATTAATCAGTGTATGAAAGCAAACTTGAAGAGGGGACACATTTGAAATTTAGTTGGGGGCTATGAAGGAATTAAATTAAGGAGTAGGATGGCTGGTCAAGCATGAAGCTTGAAGGATAGTGGGACGTACAGGTACATGCATGCCTATTGCTTATAGAATTGCATAATATTTAATGAATCTGTATCCATCCTTCGGGACCAAAGGTCACAAACATCGATTGTTGCACCACCTGACCAAGACCACTCGAACCTAAGTATGGTCCCTTATTATGTACTCCTCCCCGCCTCCATTAATCTCTACATATATTGTGATTACATTTTTGGAAAAACAAAAACGTAAAATGCGTAGTGAATGAGTTGGAGCAGGAATAACAGAAATTAAGTGAACAACTAAGAGCAACGCAAGTAAGTGTATAAGAAGAATAAGCTTGCAGTTTTTCTCCAAAAGAGTTTTTTTACAAAAAAAAATGTACATATTTTACTGAGACACTAATGCAAGAAAGAGGCATTGACGATGGTTAAAACGGGGTTAGAAGACGATTCCAAACAATTATCTCTGGCACTCGCGGAATTAGCTTGCGCAACGAACATTGTACGGTGGTCGAAGAAGCCCTGTGCAACGAGACAGTCATTCTGATGTCGATTTAATATTTTTGAAGTCACTTCCAACTTCGGAGTTGTCCTCGGAAATTGATATAAAAAATGTGTAGGCTATTTAGTTCTGTCGAAACCAAAAAAAAATCAGATCGACCATATTATCCAAGTCTTCATTTGAACATGGATCGACATTCATCTTCAAGATAGCGCAACTACCGTCATCCTTATCTCTTAAACTTATATCAAACCCACCTACAATCAAATTCATAATAATAAATATTCAAACAAAAATCATCAATTCACCTAAAACAATAAAATCCTTCAAAATTAGTAGGTGTGTTTACCGATAAGAAATTCAAAACGAAGAGCAAAGCATACCATGAGAATATGAAGTTTACCACCACACATTTTTCATATATGAAGTTGTCGCTGGGAAGTCGAATTTAAAATGAAAAGAAGGAAGTGTTAAATATGGAGAAGGAGGGGAAGAAGAAGGAAGAAAGAGAGAAGAAGGAAAGAGAGAAGAAGGAAAGATGGAAAAAAACTAAGGAAAAGAAACATGCATGGTTGTTGGGAAGAAGAGGAAAAATAAAGGTGGAAATTTTTTTAGGTTTCTTACTTAAGTGCATTTCATACACCAGTTGTGACGTCGGAAATGCTTCAGAATGCACTTCCTAAGCCGGTTACTCTTTCAAAATTTTCTTGAAAGTGCCTTAAAATAGTATCCTTTAGTGCATATTTTAGTAGGATTTCTTAGACTGTGGTTCAACTGTCGTTGTCTTTTTTAGTGCACTCTAAACGCATGTTCCTCCATCTGAAATATCCTCATAATTGCCTCAACATAGTAGTTTTTAGTGTATATTTTTGTAGGATTTCATTGAAAGCAGTTCAACCACCATTGTCTATTTTCGTGCACTCCACACACATGTTTCGAATTTGGAACTGCCCTCAAAAGTGCACAAAAATAAACAATTGAACCATCGTATGACACCAGCAGTTGAAATCTAACTGTCATTGATCATACTATGTTAGAAGACGATTATCCACCAATTGCCGTCTAGCAGACTTTCAGAGCCGTCTATTGTCCCCAAATATCAAAACACATATTTCAAGTTCGGAACATAGGATTGACGGCAATTCAAAATAAAAATTATTACCACCATGCAACAAATTCGTTAATGCCGATTCCTACACTAACGTGAAACAAACTAAATAAAATAGATATTCAGTTTTTTAATAAGTCTGAATAGAGAAGCTACCAATACTGGGAAATGTGAACATGCAATTAAACACTCCATCCTTTCTGCTGTATTTGTACTTCTCCATCCTCCTCTTTTCGTCTTCCCAAAAAACTTCATTTAATAAGCACCTCGACTATTTATTTAGGTACAAAGTTTTGTTTAGTTGTTCTCAAAATACATTGAGCTTATGTATGTGAGAAGTAATGTTCATCATATCCAAGGATATGTAACATTATCATGTACGCTGATTCAAATAGGTGCCGTGTATAAATTAATATGTAGAAAGATTTTTTCTATGATATTTCAAATATATAATCTTTACATGCCACCTTAATAGGCGATGTTTGAAAAAACTATTTTAGATACATACAAAGTTTATTAAATAGAGTGCTCTGATCTAGTCAATTGCGATGGCGATCTTGAGCGACTAAAGAAGGAAATTTCCTTAAGGAAGTAATCCTAGAAAGCATGCAGGCAAAAAAACGAATGAGAAAAAAAGTAAAAAACTAGGAGAGAGATCGGCGGAGAAGGTGTAGGGCAGCGACAACCTCCCAAAAATTGAGTTATTATTTTTTTATTGTCTTGACGTGCGTTGTGATACTATTCATTTATTTAAATAAATCTTGTCATTTTTACAAGATCGGAATATTAGCTATATACTCCCGTAGACGAATAAATGTCTACAAGAAAATTTAACAAGTACTTCCTTCGTTCTATCTGAATCTGCACACTTATTATTTGATGGTCAAAGTTGTTGAACTTTGACCATATATTTGAATAGATATATGAACATAAATATTATTTTCATGAGATGTTGTTATTTGTCATAACATGTAGTTTCTAAATATTAATTTTTTATGTGACGTTATAGTCCGTAGTTATACATATTTACAGTCAAATATATTTTTTGGAGACCGTAAAAAAAATCCTGCACAAATTCCTCTGGACGGAGAGAGTAAATATTCTGAGTACGTGCACATTATGCATGGCGTGCATTCATCATCACTATAGTTATTTGATTTGATATTAATTGCATAGGTATATAGATAAATTGCAAGAGCTCGCATATCATCATGTGAGGATAAGTTGTTATTTCATAATCAACTCAAAAGATCGTCGGCATTTTTCAAAGATGGTGGGCCTTCTAATTTCCTTTTTCTTCTTTAATTAATTGATTAAAGTATGGAGAGGAATGAACTACAAAAGGCTAAGGATATCTCTGTCTCTTTGAATAATTGATCATAAAGCTCTTTTTATTTTACAAAATAATGTTTGTCTCAATCGTAAGCATTTGTAGACAACTTTAGAGGACAGAGATGTTTGACGGTTAGGTCAACTTCTTTCTATATTAAAGAATTGTAGGAGTCAAATGTTGGCAATATTCGATTTTTAAGGAAAGCCTCCGTTTTCCAAGCCTACATTATGATAGATTATTGTATGATAATTATGCGATGATCTTAAACAAACCTAGTTAGAGAGATGCATAAATTGAAGGCATGCAAAACGAGATCGACTCTAAATTGCCAAACCAACACAGAGAAGATGTAAAGTAAAGTTCATATCGAACAGATTTTAGCAACAAAAGTATTCTTTTAAGACGCGTTTTAATGGCGAAAAAGCGACAATAACTGAATTCTTGGAACCATAAATTGTGTATTGTTCGTTTTCAGTTGGAAGAATGAATTAGTAGACAAGATTTAATTTATCGCAGCCAAGAAGACACAAATTCTTGTCCACCGAATTAGATGCCTTACGTTCCACGGCATGTATATTTAACCCCTAAAATTGTCTCTTTTTTTTTCCTGATGGTCCTTTTCATTAACACGGGCTAGGGATAGACTGATAATTATGAGTATCACAATCCGTCCTAGATCTTTGGATTTGTTCTTTTATCTTAATTAAATTAAAATTAAGAGTATGTCTCTTGAAAGACGATCTTTCCATAAGTCATGGAAAGACCAAAATCTAAGTGTAAAGTAAAAGAAATGAAGTTAAAATTTTTGAGTTGCATGAATCGGGTTATAAACTTTATAACTACTACATGTTGCATAGTAAAATTTTAATATTGCAACTAAGATCATTTAACCTTTATTATTCTAATTAAACCCCTTCTTTCCATAAGTTTATGAAAAGACGGTCTATTCAAAGATTTTGTCTAAGAGCATCTCCAATGCAAGTATCAATTTGGTAAAAGTTGATTGCCACGTCATCTTGAAATACTCTCAATTCTAAAATACATCTCCAATGCAAAAATCAATGATAGGCATCAATTTTACGTTGCGTCAATTTT
>JAULKJ010322147.1:0-39967 GCA_032355405.1 Rubia balearica
CTACTTAGTTGTATTTAGTGAGCAATAGGGCTTATAAATTACATCTTTGAGAGGTACGGCGACGACCTCCCAATCATCATACTCCTAATTTCCAAGAGAAAATGAAGGAACAAAGGAATGGGTTTTCTTCAAAAACTCAGCATCATCTTGCCAATCACCTCCTTCATCCTGGATCGTCGATTACACCCAAAGTTATCATCGAAACCTTAAAGCTTTGTTGATATTTCATTGCACAAATGAACTTTAATTTTTCCCCTAAAATTGTTTACTAAATTCCAAGTGACAACCTCAATGTCATGTTTGTAGGGGTTGGGCAAAAAACCGAAAACCGAATTGAAAATCGAATAATCTGAATTCGAATAACCCGAACCAAATTGAAAATACGGTCTTTGGATAACCGAATTGAGTAAACTGATTCTTGAATATGGTTTTTGGTTTGGTTTTGGATATTTAAACTCAATCCGAAAACCGGTGAGAATACTGAATTTCAATTTAAAAATAAATAAATAATATATATATAATAATATAATTTTAAAACTCTAAAATTGTTATGGTTGAATTTGTATTGTAGTTGTTGGATTTTTATTTTAAACACTTGAGTTTGATGATGTAGAAATTAAATTATATATTTTTATAGAATTTTAAATTAATTCATATACTATTAGTAATTTTCAAATAATTTTTCCATGAATTTGATTTATTTGGTTTGAAACCGAATTCAAACCGAAATTAAATTTCGTATTCGATTATTATAATTCAGTTTTTTGGGTTATTCAGATCGGTTTCTGTTTTGAGTTTTTTAGGTGCAAAACTGAATAAGCCGAATTGAATAAATTGAAAACCGATTAAACCGACCCGATGCCCACCCCTGCATGTTTGAGCAAAACGTAAGCTTTATGCATAACCTAAAAAATTCAAAATATCAATTCCTAAACACAAAAAAATACACTCACACAGTATTGGTAACTACATCTTACAGAAGGTTATATTTAAGTAAATAGATGCACATCATAAGTTAACATAAACATACAGTCAGCAATTTTGTTTGTACCCTCACTAGTCATTAGTCCAGATGGAATGGAGTACTTCATGAATTTGGACCCCTCAGCATCCACAGTGGAGTAATGACACTAGGAGTATTGGCTCTCTTAGATTCAACGAAAGATTTACCTTTCAACTTTCCATCTTTGCTCAATTGATAACCACTCTAAACCATGACTCCTCTGTCATATCCCATATTCTGAAGCACATGACCCTCTTCAATAAGGAATGATTCAACCAGTGCATGTATAATGGCTATCTAATAGGATCAGACTGGACTCTAAACAAAAACTTTTAGGAGAACTTGAGCAACATCACAAACACACAACCGGTGACAGAGGAAACCCATTAAGTTACCGATTTAAAACTACCAGCTTTTTTCACACATACGATCCAACACCAAATTACACTAGTAAATTTCCTTAATAGGTCTAAATTTTCCATGACATCTACAAGCTTCATGTCGAAAGTATTCCTCGCAGTGGGAGCCAGGAAAGTACATATCACATACATCACAAGATACATTTTGAATAACTCTCCACCATATTTGAGTTTAATAGTCTCATAAAAAAGGTTTACGGCTGTGATGTTACCATAAGTAACAAAACCAATTTCACCCTCTATTGATCTCTAATTTCAGTATGTTTAGTGAAACCCCTATAATTATTCTTCACCAAACCAAGATGACTTCATTGAAATATAGGAATACAAAATATATATTGTACACATCGTTCAGACTTATTACATACTTGTTGTCGGCTGCTTAATGAATACATCCCACATGGTCAAACCTCTCGACCAACCAAGGAATGATTCTAGCACGTAGAGATGAAATCTAAAATGTAGGAGCTCACCAAAAGTAATATCTTCAACATTCTTCTTCTACTCGGGAGTCAGATAGTTTATTACAGTTTTGAGCTTTGCAGGACGATAGTTGGTTGATAATTTGTTTCCAATCTTGAAATTAGATCACAAAACATACGCGTTGAACACTATTATATGAAACATTTAAGAAAATAAATGCAATTTATAATAAAAGATAAACGACAACAACAAAAATAAACCAATAGTCACACACATTATAAGTAATTACTCCACCATGAATGCTAGCTTATAAAATATAAGTAAATAAATACACATTTAATAAAATATTACTCACATATAGTACACTGACTTAAACACACTGGATACTAAGAAATCCAACATTTAAATAAACAAATGCAAATCAAATTAGAAACCAACCCAACATACACTGATGATATAAGTAATTGCTACACAAAGAATGCTAAGCAATGAAACGTGTAAACGAACAAATAAAATTCTAATTATAAATCAACCAACAGTAACACATTGGATTACTAACTTCAATACACTAGATTCTATGAAAAGCAACATTCAAATAAATAAATGCAAACATAATAAAAAACCAAACCAACAGTCACACATAGTATTTCTAACTACTACACATTGGAATATGACTAATGCAACATGTATGTAAAAAATACATATTATAACAAAACACTATATATACAAAAAAAACTAAAAAACACTATGTATACAAAAAAAACTAAAAAACACTTAGGTCTTCCTATCATCAGCGCACTGCACAATTTTTTTCTTCACACGGTTACGCTGCTTCTAGCTAACCACAACCTCATTTCCACCTTGGAATATATCCAAAGAAAATTTATTTTCTTTTCTCGAGGACAAGATTCCGTCATCCACAATATTTTCTTCCTCTCACCAACTCTAACAAACTCCTCTTGTTCTTTTGCTTCAATTTTCTTCTTTTTGTTATTTTCTCCATCACACTTCTTCGCCAATTTCTTCTGTACCACGAGGGACATTTTCTTCAACAAGTTATTCATCTGTTTCTTCTCAGACTTTTTTCAAATTATTCTTCAGGAACATCATCGTGAATTTAAGCTTGAACAACATCTAACATCATTATCATGAAACTCTTCATGAACATCTGCATTTTCATCTATATCATCAACAATCCTGCCAATATCATCCTCACTAACATTACCTGAAGGTTCGGCCACAACATTCTTAGGAATTATACATAAAAATAAACACAATAACCATTAAAATTGAAAAAAATTAATTAATATAATGATATCTAACTAGAACAAATGCATTACTGAAACTTCAACAGAAACACTTGAAATTATATTTCCTTCATAAAAGACATTAGAACAAATGACTTTTATGGCCCTTTAACTATTACGGTCGTTCACCTTTGTCCCCTTATCTTTTTTTTTGAACATTTTATGCCCCTCAACTTATGGAACTGTTTCGTCAGGTCAAACCATCAACTATGGTCAAAACGTCAATTTAAAGGGCATACTAGTTATTTATCATTTTTTTCTATTTTCCTATTTCATTTCCCCCCCTTTTCTTCCCTATTTCCTCTGTCTTCCATTTTTATTTTCCTATTTCTAGTTGTATTCCTCCAGATGAGCCGAGCGCCACCGCTGTTCCATCGGTGATCCTTGTCAAGCCATGCCGCTGTTTACTAAGCCATGCATCCTCCTCTTTCACCGCAATCGCCACTCTATACTCTTTGTCGCCATGAATCTTGCCAGAGAGGCGGCCGGCGTTGCTCGACAAAGACGAGGTTGAGTGCCTGGTGGGAGTTGCTTGGCAACGACAGGCCACTCTCTGTCCCGCTCTCTCTTCCCTCCACCAACTCCTCTACCGCTATTGTATATTTCATCGGAGAGGCCACCGACGTTGCTCGACGATGACGGAGTGGAGTTCCATGTTGGCATTGCTCGAAGACAATAAGTCATCCACCACCTTACCGCCACTTCCCTCCATTGCCTATTTCACAGCCTCCTCCACCGCCGCCACCATACTTCCTACTCTCTGCACCGTAGATCTTGCCAGAGAAGCGGTCGGCATTGCTTGACGATGAAGTGTTTGAGTTCCTGGTGGGCACTTCTCGACGACAACATGCCACCCTTCCCCACTACCCGATCTACCAGAGCCACCCTCCTCGACCAACCAATCCGCCACGACCACTTTCCTCCTTCGCCACTCGACTCCCCATTTCCTACCAAACTCGAGAAAACCCATGCTAGTCTTCATCACAGAACCGGGATGTGGTAACAAGTGTAAAGATTATTTCAAGAGATGACGTATGAAGAGATGGTGAAACATGAAAACTTTGATTTTCATTGAGTCCCTACGGTGGCAGTGGGAGTGTATAAGTGGGGAAGGGAATGGGAAGAGGAAGGGGAAAAGAAAAAATAAAGTAAAATGGAAAAAAGAAAATATGAACAAGAAAAGTGGAAAATGAAAATGACCATTTTGCCTTTAGAATTAACTCTTTTGACTGAACTTGGCGCTTTGACCTGACGAAAGGGCCACGACTTAATAGTTTTGTAAGTTGAGGGGCCAAAAGTGTCAAACAAAGAAAGGGTCAAAGGTGAACGACCGTGATAGTTAAAGGGTCACATAAGTCATTTGCTCAAAACATTATCAGGGTTTGAAACTTTGTCCTGAACCTCAACTTTAACAATACCATTTCCAGGTTCACACACAACATTCTGTGGCACTTTACCTTTACACAATCAACACTATAACAATTACACTATCAAATACAACATTTAACTTATATAATGCAGTCTCTAACTAAACAAATGCATCACCTGAAATTTCAGTAGAAATACTTAAAATTATATTCCCGTTCATAAATAACATTACCAGGTTCTGGAATTTCGTCATGAACCCCAACTCCAGCTATACCATTATAAGGCTTACTGTACCTAAAATAAATAACAACATAATAACTATAACAAATGCAAGATTTTAAAAAATTAATGCAATTTGTAGCCAAGCATATGCATCACCTGAAATTTCAACATCAATACTTGAAATATTACTTCCTTCATCAACTTCAGAATCATCACCTTCTTGACAAACTACCTCCTCATCCTTATTTCCAGCAATTTCTGGCTGAAAATCATCCTCTTGCTTGACATCATCTCCATCCACATCATCCTCAACATTATTTTTATTTGCATCAACATCACCTACATCATCTTTATTTGCTACATCATATGTGTCAGTACCTATGAAAAAACCCCAAAATCAACTAACGAAAACATCATTCTAACACACATAATATTTAGATAAATAAATAAAGCAACCAGATAAAAAAACACACTAAAAACAACATATACTACATTAGAGTAAAAAATTACAACACATGCAACATCCCCCTTTGATTCCATCACCAACAATCTGTACAGAACTTTAACTAGCAGGAGTCACAATGGGACAATACATCTTCGCACAAGCATCTGAAATGATTCATATCAATGAATCACTATTAAAATATTAGGATACATGAACATCATCCTTTTTTCTTCTGAACATGAACATACAACCTTTTCTTCATAGGCATTGAATCAAGGGAATGCTTAGTAGCAGCTGTCGGAGCAGACTTTGCTTCTGCTAGCTGACTCACATGTAGAATTGTCGAACGACGAGCCATTTTAGCAACTATACCACAGAAAAAACATAATCGTTAAACGAGCAAAAATAAAAAGTTAATTTTTTTTAATGAAATAACAACTTATACTCAGAAACACACGAATTATGAGTGATAACCTCTTCTGTCGGTAACTCAAAACCTTCAAAAGCTAGCTTAGCAACAGTTTGGACAGATTTCTTGTAGAAAATATACACACTAAGTGTTGATGAATGCAACATATAACTAAAATGAATTCCTAATTCAATATAAAATTACAAAAAAATAGAAAAAAATACTGAATGTTCCTATAATTTAAACAACAATACTTTCTCCATAGTAGGTTCATCTCTTCATCACCCAATCTCTTAGTCTTCCATAGACATATTTGAAAAAATATGAGAACAATCACGAAATATCCAATTTCTAAAAGGGTAAAGATTTGTTCAATCTCACATATATCATAAGTAGAAACTTCTTTAAGTTTCTTCTTCTTCATGGTATCAAGATATTTCTTGCAGTTCTTATTCCACTATCCATCTTGACTAAAGTGAAACAAGTGGTTTTAGCTTTTTTGTCCATGAGTTTTGGTTTCTTTCTTATTGGAAAGAGATTCAACCAATAAGCAATATTCTCATACCTTAAAATGATTTTAAGGTTGTGGATCCATTTCTTGAAATTTGGATAAGTGATTTATTCTTAAAAAAAAAGTACCTTACCCATATTCAAATTGGTAGTCATTTCTAGTTTTGTTCCTACTATTTTATCAAAGTCACTATCCCTCAATTTTGATTTCGAGAATTCTAATATGAATTCATAGCATGCTAGGATCCTATCTTAATTATCATGACTTTGAGTATGCCCAAGAGATCAAAGTAACCTTAATAGGTAGGTAACTCTTTACCAACTGCAACTAATTGAATATCACCATATCCTAACTATAATGTCATAATTACGAATATAATACATTTAAATACTTCTTATAATTTCTTCAAAATTCCCTATTTTTTTGTGAAGGGGTCACAAACGGTCCCACTTAAAATTTCAAGTCCCCATCGACAGAATGTTTTGGTAAATACTAAGAAATTGCTCTTAAATATTATTCATAAGGAACACTTCATTCATTATGACGAAATCCTTATAATTTCCACACACTAACCTTAAAATTATTCGTCCATGGGTACGCCTAACAAGGCACATATTTTGTTAAATCAAACCCGTTATTCACAAATCAAATTTTGTGGTATAAACACCAATGGAAGAATGGACATTAATGGAGCCATTAGACGGAGGTTCCATAAGAAATCACTAAAATCACCTTCTAATGTAGGTCCGAAGTCTGAACATGTAATTTGGTAGTCAGATTGACTATACACGGCTCTAAAAATCCGTTTGACGGCTGTTGGGCTTGAATCACTGTTGAAAATGTTGTGTGAGGGCTCTGTCATTTACTTTTCTGCACTTTCGAAGTCGGAACATGTGTATGGAATGCACTAAAGTAAACAATGACAGTTGAACCACCTTCTAAGAATTCCTACTAAAATATGCACTAAAATGTACTTCTTCTGTCCCAAACAAATGTTCCTACTTTTCATTTTCGTTTTTCCTAACCAAAGGTTCATATTTTTATTATTTCCTTATTCGGGCTGAAATTTGTGGATGAAATTCGGTCAACTAATTCAATTTCCTATCTTTGGCTGAAATTTAGCCATAACAACATGCATAAATGGCTGTGCAAAAAAGTGATATGGACATTTAGTTTGGACAGAGGTAGTTTTATTTTAATGCATTTCTGAGGGTATTTTAAAAGGTTTTTAGCTATTTTGAATGCCTATAAACTTCACTAAAGTACACAATGTCGATTGAACCACTGTCTAAGAAATCCTACAAAACTATGCACTAAAACTACTATTTTAAGGCATCTGAGGCACTTCTGAAAGAGGTTTCGATTTCAGAATTGGTTTCATGAGGGCACTGAAGTAAGAAACTCTAAAAGCATTCCACCTTTATAATGGAATGCAGTCATTTTTTCCTTTTCATTCTTCCATATTTTCTTTCATTTTTACTTCCTTCTCTTTCTTTCTTTCTTTCTTTCTTTCTTTCTTTCTTTCTTCTTCTCCCCCTCCTTCCAAAATCTAACCCTCTTTCTTTCTGTTTGAAATGCAATTAGCCCTTTCTTTCTTTCTTCATTCTCTTTCTTTCTTACTTCTTCTTCCCCTCTTTCACCAAATCTAACACCTCCTCCTTTTAGTTTTAACTGTCAATTCGCGGCAACGAGTGAAAATATAAAGAAGGTGTGGTGATAAACTTCATATGATATATGGTATGGTTCCTTCTACATTTTGAGTTTCTTAATAATAAACCCATCTATCAATTTTGATTTAATTATTGTTCAAGGGAGATAGATGATTGTTTGAAAGATTATTATGTTGGATCTGATCGTAGGTAGGTTTGATATGAGTGTAAGAGAAAAGAATAACTATGGTTGTGTTATGTTGAAGATGAATATCAATTTGTGTTCATATGAAGAATGAGTAGGTAAGTGTTTTCTGGTTTAAACAAAATCGGAAAAACCCAATTTTTTTTAATGAACTTCTGAGATCAGTTCCAAATTAGAAGTGGTTTCGGAATTATTCGTGGGTTGTCAAAAAAAATAGACGATGGTTAAAAAGAGATTTCACAGCGTTGGAAAACACCGTGGAAGGCAACAATCAATGACACTTGTGGAACCATCGTCTGACTACCACACACGTTGCATGACAGTACCAGGGACGCCGGTTTGAAACACAGTCTAAAACCCTTTTTCATCGCCTCTGATGCCCTTCATCTGCGCTAGTGAAATTATGATTTTGGTAGAAAAATATTGGGCATACCCAATAAATTACAATTAAAAATGTATTTACACCACCACTAATGAAAGGTAATAATTTTTCGATTTAATGTTAGGACGAGGGGTCTTGAATTATAATAATTTACTAACACTAGAAATGATATAATATTGAATAAACAAATATACAAACAATTTAATACATATTATTTAATTCAAACATTCAATAATAATCTCTAAATTTAAATAAAAAACACATTCAAATATATAAACAATTTATATCCCAGTATGGGAAGAGTCAATTCACACCCTTATTTTTACACCAAATTTCAACAATCCATCTAACATAATCTCATTCATTCATTAAAACTATTTTTAGCAAACTAATCTCAACCATGAGATTATGTTAGATGGATGGTTGAGATTTGGTGTTAAAATTTATGTAAAAATAAGGGTGTTAACAGAACCCTTTCTTATTTATCATATAACAATCTAATTATAATAGCATAAATCACAATTTTTTTGAATAAAACTTTAAATCACATTAATTTAATCACATTAATCATACTCCTTAAATTACATTCAGTCACGTTAAGCATGCATATTAGAGTATCTCCAATGCAAGTATCAATTTAGAAGAAGCGATCAGGCACATCATATTTTCAGACCCTGAAATTAAAAAATAGAGAAATTGTTCATAATGGTACCCACTTTTAAGTAAAATTCACAGTTCGGTATTCAATTTTAAAAATTGTTCTTAAAAGATATCCACTTTTTCATTAATGTTACAAAAAGTTACTTTTCAGTTAAAAATGGGTACTCCCTCCGTCCCACATTAAATTGCACAATAATCATTATCACCCTATTCAAGAAACATGTTTGACCGTTAATATGTTCACTTATGTATAATAACGGCAAATAAAAAGTTGATATTTAGAAACTACTAGTTACGAAGAATTCGATAATACTGAATAAATATATTGTTGCTCATACATTTATTTAAATATGAGGTCAAATTTCGATAGAAAATAGTGTCAAATAGTAAGTGTGCCGTTTGAGTTGGGACGGAGGGAGTACTTAATTTATGTACTCCCTCCGTTCCTTTTTTAGTGTCTTACATCACTATTCAACAATAAAGTTGATGTTGTTTGTATTGCAAAAATATAAAAATTTATAAATCTGAAAAATATCACATGAGATACTGCTACATTCATCACAACACATGTTTTTAGAATATTTAATTTTTACAGTTTATTTTTAAACATAATTTAAGCTATTAAAATCATTATTGAATAGTGACAGAAGAAGAAGTAAGACACTGAAAGGGGACGGAAGGAGGAGGTGTAATTAAAATAGTTCCTGAATTAATGATGTAGTCTTCCCTTTCTCTTAAACCTGAAATAAAATAATCATACTCACATAATCCTTCGTATGCAATAAAAAGAAGAATAAACGGAAGATTTTATTGAAGAAAGAGAGAGCTCCTCCAGATGAGAAACGAAAGGGTTGTGATTTTGCATTATTGCTAGTGGAGAGCTGGTAGCATTGTCGTTGGATTGGGTGAACAGGAAAAAAGTGGGAAAGTGAGGCAGAGTGCGGGGCCAAAAGAGAAGAGAAAGAGGTGGTTGGAGAATCGCGAGGACTGGATAGAAAAAGGCAACGGGGAAAATGGAAAGGCTGTCTGGCAATTTGGCTTCTTCTTATGTCCTTTTCTTATTCCTTCCTGCTCCATTTCTCCACAACTGCTTCGCCCTTTTAATCTCCCCTCACTCCCTCCGTTCTTTGATTCTGACACCGTTTGACCACTAGTTTTTTTATGCAATATTTGACCATCGATAACTTTTGTTATATATAATAATAGACATCATGTGAGATGTCGATGTATTATTCGTAATGTGTAATTTTTGAAAAGTAAAATTTCATCGCTTGTTATTAGACAAAACTAAAGTTATCGGTGGTCAAATATGTCTTCAGAAAATGTCAAAAAAGTGATGTCAATCTTAAAGAAACAGAGGAGGTATTTTTTATGCTGTTTATTACGCCTGATATTTTACTGCTTATGTCTGCTAAATCACATTCTATAACATTAGTCAGTGAATTTCTAATCAAGTCCTTTATTTTAGGAGCTACTAATTCTCTCGTGTAAATGACTCACATTTGAAGTTTCCACTTGTGGCTCACATTTACGTCCGTGGCGAATCCAGAATTAAAATTGAAGGGGTGCTACGTTGTTTCACATAAAAATTATTATTGATATTTTTCTAACACATTCAAATTGTTTCATATTTATTTTTATATAAAAAATATAATAATCTAAACGTTAAAATATTTTAAAATGCAAAAAAATGTATTCATTACTGATAATACATAAAAATTAATTATGAGATACAGCGTCATTTATTTTACAATGAAATGTTGAAATTGTAAATTAAAATTAGAATAGTATGTAATATAAGAGATTTTCTCATTATTTAAATAATTATTCAACAACTGTAAAATGAAAATAAAATACTTATATAATTTATTAATATCAAGATAAAAGATTGTAAATTAGTTTGTCAAAAATATTCTTTTACCGAGTCGAATCCACGTGAATGATCTAAAAATAGTTGAACATCCCCCTGTTTCAACACCCCCAAACAACACCATTATTGGTAGAGAGCAGTTCATTAAAGACGGAAATAGAAGGCGGTAAAAAAAGAAGAAGGAACCTCCTTATTTTACGTGTTCCGAACCCGGACTCTTTATCGGCCCAAGAAAATAGTTTTAAAGGCGGTTTTTGAATAACCGCCTTTAATTAACCCTAATTAAAGGTGGTTGTGTCTAACCTTCTTTAATTGAGTATTGTCCTAAGTTAGGAATAGGGGACAAATAGGCTTTTGAGTTTGTAACCGATTGTATGTAACAATTGTGAAAAGACGATAGTCATTTCGAGTTCTTAAAGACGTTAGGGATGTGCAACTTTATGCATGCGTTAACCAATACATTTGACACACTTCTTATCATGTTTTTTGGTTGATTGCTAGTTTTAGTTAGATTTACACGATAAAGGGTTTGGACGACCATTACTGATTTTCTTGTCTAAATCCCAAGTTTTGTAAATTTAATTGAAACTAACGGACACTTTTTATTCGCGGGTACCTAGGCTTTCCTTTGTGATCTTACAAGTAGGTTGCTCGTGAGTACTTTTTCATCATCATTTTGTAGAAGGCCATTCGCGAAGGTGGTAGAAGATATTTGAAGGTCATTCGCAAGATGTTAGAAGATATCGAAGGTATTCGCGAGGATGGTTGTAGATTGAAGGCCACAGACTCCAATGCGTGGTAGTAGATGGAATTGAGCTCAGAAAAGGTGGATTCAAAGTCCAAAAAGGTCAAGAACGGAAGACGGTGCCAACCGGTCAAACCATTTAGCCGACTCGATCCGTGCATGGAGCCTACACCAACCATGCAAATTTACACGGGCTGTGCAAAGGCCCTTACACGATCTATGCACCTTCGTGTGTGCCGCTACACCAATGCTTCAAAATCATTCCCAAACGGCTAAGTATAGGCGCAGACAATCCCGTTTTGCACGGACCGCGCCGTTCCAAGTCCTAAAAGTGAAGACCAGCCTGTGCGGTGTGAAAAATAGCACAGACTGTGCCAATTTCATGAGCAAAAAGTCCTTCCGGCTTACGGGTCTTGCCAAATGACACAGGGTGAGCAAATCAGAAGTTCTGAATCAAGCACTAACCTATTACCCGTGTAGGTCCATGCACCCCCACCTTGTACGAGGATGCACTGCCCGTGTCAGTACGTACAACCCGCTCTGCAAGAGGCTGCAGGGACCATGTCGTGGCGTACATCTCGTTTTGCACGAACCTACACAGACCGTGTCGTTTGCCACTGGCCGTGCAAATTATGGCGGCTAGGTTTTTAGGCCATTTTTATATGGACCTTTATCTACTAGGGTTTAAGTTTTATGCCTATTTTTCATCTTCAAGAGTAGGCTAGAGAGAGAAAATACTCTTCCTTCTCTCTAGGTTCTTTTCCTTTCTTTTCTTTATTTTTTTGCCCAAAAGTGTTGAATCCAATGAAATACTTAGGTTCAATGCTTAGGGAATAGACAATAACTTGGGGATTATATATGTATTCATGTATTATTGCTTGTTTTGAAAGATTTCTTAGATTTACCTATTTGTATGTTTTATGTGATTTTTATGTTGGCTTGTTCTTCATATTTTTGCTAATTGCATGATTGTCACACTAAGTTAGCACACATTGTAGTCTACTTTCATGTTGGTGCAATTATTGATACCCCTTGGGGAAGGAAATCTATATGCGCTTGGGGTAATGATAGTTTGAAACCATGTGGGTGTGTGCACACGTAGGTTTCCACGTTAATGTTACGATCGACCATGCACTAGTAAGCCGGTGAGTTGGTCTGAAGGGTTACAGTTAGAGATAGTTAAAGTAGCAAACTAGGGTTAGTTGCATAACTGTAGAACCATCGATGAGGTGCTTGACCCCCTTTGCCTTTTTAGGTCCGAGGAGAACCACTTGTGGTGTAGCGCCCAGGACGTAATAGCATGGGGGAGATTCAGATATGCACAACAGGCAGGGCTGTTATTGCACTCCCCTGATTACAGAGGTGGTGCCGATGTAAGATTGCATGCGCACCCTCTGTGATAGGTTTGGGGAAGTTTTGACCATCGACCACACCACGTGTCACAAACAGTATAATAGGTTTATAGTTTTTTTTATGTGATGAAATTGAGGATCAAAATAACGTTAATCATGTTAAGTATATATTCCCCAGATGCTAGTATATATATATATATATTCTCTTGAATTGCATGCAAGTAGTTTTTAGTGAATCCCCCCAATGCTTATTTTACCAACACGGATTATTCCTAACGCGTGATCGGATTAACGACCCAATCGCAGCTTTGTGTAGTTGATTATTAGATCCTAACATCTCTGTGGATGACCTCGGTACTTGTCACTATCTACCAATCTTTGACCTCACTTAGCCTCCTCTTGGTTTAGTAGATCTCACATGGTTTATTAGCGACTCTGGGAGGAGGCGGGTCAATAGAGGGTAAGGTTTCAAACTTGGAACGTTAATTTCCGATCTAAATTTTTTTAAATGTTGGTTCCTGATGTGGTAGTACCAACCAAGCTAGATAACAATTGCTCACCGTGAAAAATGTCTCCTCCTGCAAAACAGATCTCAAAAGTAATCCAGGGAAAACACTCTGACAATCAAGTCAGCATTTTTTTGAGAATTAGAATTCTTCAATTTAGTCTCACTTATCTCAGCCAGTGTTTCTCCTCCTGTATTTATAGCCTGTCATAGTCGTGGCTCTACATTATTAGGGCTTGAGATCGTGGATCGCACCATGGTCACTATATTTTCGGTTAGTGTCTAAGTGTCTGTCTTCATTCCGCCTTTCTCGGTTTACAGTTTGATCCACAATCACATCATTTCACCTTTATCAATTCGTGGTTGACTTGAACCTTGGGCTGAATGATTTTGTCTATTTGTGAAGTGAGATTGGGCCTGGCCTGGAAGTCAGCACCCCTTAGTTGTTGGACTAGGTATACACCATAAGCCCCCTCAACCATGAAGTCAATAAAACACGAAGCTATAACTGTAGTTCAAAGCTGTATAAGAACTTTTATCCTGTTATTTTCTTAAACTGTAATAACAAGTTCGTTATCGCAGCAACTTAAGCTACTCTCGCGAAGTATTGGGTGCTTCTTGGCTGTGTTTGTTAAACCATTGAGTTGTCCATCCTTTGAAATTTGAATTTCAAATTTGAAACTATAAGGATTTTTGTGGACTTCTAGCTGTTGTGATCCTGGTGCCGAGATTTTCTCCTTTTTATTCGCTATCTAAATTTTGGGATTTCCTCTTCCGCCGTCACGTTTCCCCCCCTTTAAAATTGCTTTAATTTTTGTGATTTAAATATGTCACTACTCGGTGTATTCTCTCCACTCATACACCGCCGCCTTCTCAAATTCCTAAAAAGGTAATTCACTTTTTGTCAGACCACCATTAATACTTACTGTTTCCTTTTTCCTTTTCGCTTTCTATAATTTAATTCTACATCCCTTTCAAATTCTTCATCTTCTTCTCTTCTCATTTATTGCTCATTTCTTTCATCGCACTCCATTAATCTCGTAAGTTCTTCTGTTCTCAAATTGTTTGTTTTTCTTTCTAAAACAACTTTTGTAGTTGTGAATTTGTAGGGTGTCTCTTCTCTAGTAATTTTCTCTTTAAATATTTAGCTAGAGGGTTTCCCTTTTTTCCCGGTGTATTACTAGTGTTCTTTCTTTCAAATATTGCCGGAATTTTTGTTTATGAATTATGTGATTGTAATTGACATAGATTTCATATGGATCTTAGGACTTATCACTGCCTCAATGTCTACCTCTTATCTTGCCGAATCTTCCATAAAATATGTTCCTGTTGAAAATGTCCATTCATGGGAGGATTTTAACCGACCCACCAGTAATTCTACGGTTAGTGGCATTCTCTTTGATTAAGGACAATTTTCCTTTTTTGTGTTCGTATGAGCTTAGGGTTCATGAGCCTTCTGAAAGTGTTGGCACCCGTTCTTCTGGCTTTATCTCCTGCTACTTAGATTATCTTAAGTTTGGACTTTTTTTCCTTAACCCCAGGATGTTCTGGACTTACTCCCACATTATCGGGTCGTATTATCTCAGCTCCACCCTAAGACTGTTACAATTATTGTTGTCTTCTATCTTGTGTGCGAAACAGCTCAAGTCCCTTTTTCAATTGGCCCATTCTATAGCCTTTATCGGCTTTGCAAGGTGAAAAACTTGTCTGACCGATTTACCCAGTCATTCCAACCGTTGAGTTTGTCAGTGGATTTCCTAATAACTATGGTGTATAGCGTAAAAATATTGTCTTTCTAAAACATAGTAATGCGAGCAAACAAGATTACCAGTTTGGAACTATAATGTTCCCTAACAAAAACTTCCTAAGGCTGGGGTTCATCTTAATGCTGAGTCCGAGGTTGTACTAACACTCAGCGAACATTCGATGCATCTTCTTCATCCTGATACTGTGAGCGAAGGTGTTTGCTTGTCGTTATTTTGTCGGCATTCCTTGTCCTACTTATTTTTCTCTCACTATTCTCATTGTCTTTTTATCTCTGTTTGTTCGTCTAACTTGCTTTTATATAATAAATTGCATTTATGATAATGAAAATGAAGAGACATAAACTATGGCTTCTGAAAAAAATGACAACACTGCAACTGTTGTCTCCCAAGAAAATGCTATTTAAACTAACTCGCAGTTAATAACTTCTAAGGCTATGGATAAGGAAGGTGGTGAGGTAGCTGCTCGTGATACCAATGAGATCTCCCACAAAAGAAGAAAAAAGATCGAATAAATGGATCCTCGAACGCTTTGGAGCCTCTCAAGAAAAAAAGGGGTATTAGTCATTCTCATCCAAAACTTCAATCACGAAACCATGACTTGATGGTAGAAGGAATTATTTCTTCTATCTTATCAAAACTGTCTCTCCATGAGATAATGGTTGTGGTATGTTCCTTAGGGAATATATTGTGATTTAATTTTGTGCTTCTCTATTTTGATGTCTAACTGTTATATTTATTTGCATGTTTTTTGAAATTAAGGTTGGTGAGAGTCTTCAGCTTATCAGGGAACGAGTTACCGAGTTCACTAAGGGAGACAGCTCGTTCCTAGAAAAATGCCAGGCTAGCGAAGCGAAGGTTACTGCTCTGAATCTCTCTCTCGAAGCTGCTGAGAAGGGTACATGCTCTGTCGAAGGGCGTGCCTTGGCTGTTGAGAAAGAAGCTAATAGAATTCGTTCCGAGTTAGAGAAGATGCGGACTAATGGCGGTGCTTCACCTGGGTACCCTCAAATTCTTTTTGACCAGCTTATGAAGACGAATCTTTCTACAACATACTCGAAGAATTTTCTACCTCCGCTCGCAATGTTGGGTATTGCAAGGCTCTGGTCAAACTACGAGAACTGAACCCTACTTTGAAGGTTCAGAAGCTTAAACTGGGCAAGTCTAAAAAAGTATTGGAGAAACAGATGACTATACTTAACAAAGGGTTCATTAGCAGCATTTCTGATGGTGGTCACCCTTATGCATTGCTGTCCCACCTCTCCAGTCTTTCTCGTTTGCCTTCTGTTGCTGAACTAGAGGAATACGTAGTTGATTATTTTGAGGATCTTCCCTTCGGTTCTTGTGCTTCTGAGCCTGGCATATCTGAGCCTCCTTCTAATCATGATGTCAATGCGAACACTGAGGACAATCTGAACATTGAAGGCTCCGCTCAATATGCGAGCAAGAAGGATTCTGCTGTTGTTGTTCAACCTTTGACTGCCTCCCTTTCTAATGTTAGTTAAGCCTAGTGCTATGAATTTTGAGGTTTTTTTGTAATTCATAACAATATTCTGAAGTATGTCTGTAATGTTTGTACTATTATGGATGTTAATTTTCATCTTCTTTCTAATTTTACACCTTCTCATCGTATTTATTTATATCCAGGGCTTTGATATTTTGTATGATCATAAGTTTTTGAAAAGTCTTGAATATTGGTTCTATTGTTCATTTTCCTCATTGCCATGGGTTTTTTTCTCTCATCATTCACCTTGCCCTATTAGGTTGATCGAAACTACCTAGTCTTTATCTAAGGAATATGTTGAGCTTGTTTCTTCTGATCACATTTTAATTTTGAATCCCCTTCATTATATATTGGGTGGAAAATTTGTACTTCCTCATCAACCCATTCTTCTACTTTTGCATGTCCTTGTGGCCAGTTTGTACCCGAGGATTATAATATTGAGTCACTGGACGAAGGTACAGTTTGTAGTTTAGTCGATCTTTAATATGTAGGCGTGTACATCCGTTCGCTTAATCTTCCCATTCGTGTTTATGAAAGGGTGCTTTGCTTGGATATTTGCCTAAAGTATATGTTACTCAGTATCAATGACCTTGAAGTTGGGTGGAAGAAGATTTTAAAGGATACTCAAGATTATGTCCACGAACTGAAAGAGTTTTGTGCTGAGCAGAACAACCTTATTCAACTACAACAATTGAGCATGGTTAGAATGCTTCGCCAGCAAGAGAATGAAAATAATTTTGTTGCCAGCAAGGCTAATCAAAAGACACTGATTATTGATTAGCAGTGTTCTCGCATTGACAATTTTACTGGAGCTATTGAAAAAAATAGAATGAATGTGATCTCATTTCTTCTTCAGTTGGGTGGCAAAGTAGATTTGACGAACAGTTTGCCATAACACACTCAGCTTCGTAGTGAGAATGGTGAGCTTTATGCTGAGTGTAATTATCTTGACTCATGCGTGCATTAGCTTAGGCAAGCCTGTGTTGATTACAAGGATAAACTACAAGCCCTTCCATCACCGTCTCGTGGTTCTACTGGTCGTGGAGACCAAACGATGAGTATCAATAGACAGATGATTAATTTATCTAAATCTGTTAGCTCCTGTATTCGCCAACTAGAAGAGAAAGTGCAAAATTTAATAGTTATGAGCATGATTTATCAAGATACTGTTAATGTTATGAGCATGCAGCTTGACCGCGAGGAACTCGGCCCTATAACTGATTTTAAGATGTACTATGCTAAGTTTCTTGGTCATATGGAATGCAGAGGTCTAACGCGGCATCCCACCTCTTATATATGACAAGGCTTTATGACAATATCCTAGATGATGGGTGCCAGGTTAAGCAATCCCGTGGCGATACTGAGCAATCTCATCCCAAAATAGACCAAACTCGTCGTCGTGGCGGCTCTTCATCCTCTAGATCATCTCACGAATCAAGGAGCCAATCATTTTTTTCCTTTCTATTAGATGTACTAATTAATTTTTTGGACTGTTCGCAGTAGTGCTTCTATTTTATATCGACTCATATTTTATACGTCAATTTATTTGCTAGCTATCATTACAAAGTGCTATGTTTTTTGTATTTCCACATGTTCGTTTGTTTATGCATCTAAAAGATATATTTCTTTCGTTCTTAAGTTTTGGAACCTTCACCATGCAAGGTTGTAAAGCTTATAGTTTGTTTCCATTAGTGATATTGCTAGCATGTTTACCTATTTTGCAAGATCTATAGCTTGCGGAATTAAGGGTTTGTATTGTGCAAACTTGCAAGATCTATTTCTTGCTTTTGTCTACTTTGTGGGTATATCTACCTTTTTGCAAGATCCATGGTTTGCTTAGTTAGGTTTACGAAGTTACAAGATCTATAGCTTGCGAACTTAAGAACTTGTATTGTGCAAACTACAAGATCTATTGTTTGCTTTTGTTGCTTCTTTTGTAGGCATATTTACCTTTTTGCAAGATCTATGGCTTGCTTATGAAGTTCAAAGATCTATAGCTTGCAAACTCTAGGGCTTGTATTGTGTGAGCTGCAAGATCTATTTCTTGCTTACCTTGCTATTTTTGTAGGCATATCTACCTTTGTGCAAGATTTATGGCTTGCAAAAGTAAGATCACGAGGATGCAAGATCTATAGCTTGCAATACTGAAATGTTAATGTAAGTGAAGGACATGAAAAGTAATCTTCCTTAATAGATGGTTTTCCACTATAATTTATGGCTGCGATAATATCGCTTCCGGAACTTCACAAAGATGTAAATATCACCAATGATCATCTCATGGCTCCTATACAATCCGCATTTTTCCTATCCTTCACCTTGGATCAATACATAAAACTTTATTAAGTTGACCACATGCCAAGTATTGGAGATGCTACTGCCATCCAATCTTTCTAGGTCATAGCAGTTGGATTAATGCG
Organism: Rubia balearica; assembly: GCA_032355405.1. Lineage (NCBI taxonomy): Eukaryota > Viridiplantae > Streptophyta > Magnoliopsida > Gentianales > Rubiaceae > Rubia > Rubia balearica. The sequence continues at coordinate 19,160 of JAULKJ010322147.1, forward strand.
CTTTCCCTATCTTGTACGGGCCTTCCCATTTTGGGCTCATCTTTCTCGTTTCCTGTGCCAGGCTCGCTTCGTTCTTCCGTAGCACAAGATCCCCAATTTGGAATTGTGTCTATTTGATTTTATTGTTGTATGCTCTGGCCATCTTCTCTTTGTACTTTGCCTTTGTGATTATTGCCCACTATTTTTTTTCTCTTCAAGTTCATCTACGTCCAACCTCATCATCTAGGGATTATATTCCTCCTTGAATTCTTGTACTCGAAGGCTTGAGTTCTTGATTTCGACTGGTATTACTGCTTCATGACCATAGACCAGACTGTATGGTGTCTCTCCTACTGGTTGACGAACAATTGTTCTATATGACCAAGGGGTATTATGTATTTTGTCCACCCAACCAGTTCGATTTCCTTCCAATCTTTTTCGGATACCCTGGACTATAGTCCTGTTGGTTACTTCCACCTATCCATTCACCCGAGAGTGAGCTACAGATGTGAACTTCTGTATAATCCCTAACTTCGAGCACCATTTAGTAAAGACTCAACTAGTGAATTTTCTGCCATTGTCTGTGACAATAGTTTGTGGCACCCCGAAGCAAAAAAATATGTTCTGCAAGATGAACTTTCTTGTTATCTCTGCTGTTACTCTTCCCAATGGCTTTGCTTCCACCCATTTGGTGAAGTAGTCAATTTCCACTAGTAAATATCTTGCGTTGCCAGTACCCTTTAGAAAAGGTCTAACTAGAACGATTCCCCATTTATTGATTGGCCAAGTTCTATATAAACCTGTTAAAGTCCGTGGTTTATGCGATATTGGAACATTGATTTGGAAACTTTTACACCTCCGCACAAAGTTGTATGCATCGTTGAACATACTTGGCCAATAGTACCCTGCCTGAATTATCTTCTTTTCAATTATTCTAGAACCTTGATGCTTTCCACACAATCCTTCGTGCACTTCCTGTAAGATTTTCCTTGCTTGCAATGGTCCTATGAACTTTATCCATGGAGAAAGGAAACCTTTTTTGTACAAGATTCCTTCCTCATAGGCACAATTGTGATATCACAATTCCAACTTTCTAGCTCGTATCTTGTCTTCTGGAAACTTCCCTCATGCAAAGTAATTTATCAGCGGTGTCATCCAATTCACTTCTTTAGTTTGTACTGTTGACACAGTTGCTATTACTGTACTTCTGACCGGGATGACCTTCACTTTAATATCCATGTGCTCGATCAATGAATCAAATCTAGCTGTCGCTAGCTTTCTTCATGCGTCTGCTTTTCTATTTTCACTCCTTGGCACATGTTGAATATGTAAGTATTCAAGCTGGGAGTTAAGCTAACGAAGTCTTCCTAAATACTTTATGAATGCTCCTCTCGCACTTCGTAGTCTTCCGTACTTGCTAGACCACTATCTGTGAATCAATAAAGGCTATGATGCTTTTAACCTTCATTCTGATTGTAAGACCTAAGCCACATATTAGAGCCTTGTATTCAGCTTCATTAGTGGTGAGTGAAAAGTTTAATTGAAGTGAATATCCGTGTTACCTCCTTCCGGATCACCTAGAAGTAACCCTGCGCCACAGCCTTCTTTGTTGGATGCTCTATCAACAAAAAAATTCCATGCAATGTCAACCCACTTGGATTTTCCCTTGTCAATCCCAAGATTTGTTGCACCTTTGCCTCTTGTGCATTTCCACTTGTTATATATGCGATGAAATCTACTAAGGCCTTTGCTTTGATTGCAGTTCGCGGTTGAGACTAGATCTCATATTTTCCCAATTCAAGATCCCACTTGATCATTCTTTTAGATGATTTCGGCATACTTAGGATATTCTTGATCAGAAAATCAGTATACACGATTATCTCATGACCGTGAAGATAGGTTCGCAGTCTCCTGGCTGCATACACCAAAGTTAAAGTTAACTTTTCAATTGGCAAGTAAGCCTTCTCTACAGTTTGTAGTTTTCTACTAATGTAGTACACTGGTACTTGTTTTTAGCCTTCTTTACGCACCAAAACTGAGCTTACTTCATTCGTTGAAACTTCCAGGTACAGATATAGGGTTTCTCCAACGATTGGTGACTTTAGCATTGGGAATGCTTGAAACTGCTCCCTCAAGGACTCATATGCTTTATGAATTTCACCTCCAGCTAAGGTTTTAGCCTTCTTTAACACTTTAAAAAGTGGGAAGTGTTTCTCAGTTGCCTTTGAAATAAACTTACTAAGCAATGCCAATGATCTCATTACTATTTGTACTCCCTTAACCGTTCGTGGTTGAGGAAGATCAACTAAGGCTTGTATCTTCTTAGGGTTAACTTCAATCCCCATAGAGGACACCCTGTATCCTAAGAACTTTCCTGCACCTACTCCAATAATGCATTTATTGGGATTAAGCTTCATGCTAATTGCGCTTAATGTATCCAAGGTTTCCTTCAAGTCTTGTGCGAAGTTGCATACCCTCTTGCTTTTGATCACCATGTCATCAACATAAGCTTCCACGTTTTCCCTTGTTTAATTACGAAATGCATTTTTGACTACTCTTTAATATGTTTCTCATGCATTTTTTAGGCCAAATGACATCTTTACATAACAAAATACTTTGAAACTTGTTATGAAGGCCATTTTTTTGTGTCTTCTAGTTTCATCAATATTTGGTGACCATCTGGGAACATCACTGATGACTTAATCCAGTTTAAATTATCAATCAACCAGTAGGCAAACTGAAGTTGTAGCATGTGCACTTTGAGGCGTAAAAGTCACCCCAAACCAATTTCCTCTATATCTCTCCTTTGCTCATTAGTAAAGCGTTCGACGACATGATGAAACCTTTTTGGTGACATCCTTGTCTTCAAACTAGGAAATTGAACATTGTCCTCCTTGTTTCTTTTCCTGTTACTCTCCTCACTATTGCTTTCTTTTCTTTTTCTAGAATCTTCTCCAACATCGGCTTAGCTAGGAAAAATGAAGTATTTTTTCCCTCTCCTTCTTCAGTTTCAATTTTTTCTTCAACTTCAACTTTGAATTTCTTTAAAACTTCAAAGATATAATGTTTACAATTCATTATTTTATGATATTAAATTTTCACTATATCTACATCCGACTTTCATAAAGCAACAAAATAATGCACAATTTCTCATTTTCATATAAATCATCATAACACATATAACTATAACAGAAGACCTTAAACTAAAGGCACAATGTACAGTTATAAATTGTCATCACTATATTACAATTATATACAACCGATCCACAATACACACCAAACTATACTACAATGCCCTCATACCTAATCTACAATGCAGAGTATGATATATACATTTTTAAAAAATATCACTAAACCATAAGCACCTTTTTTCCACAATGCACTGTGATGGTAATCATCATTGCAAGTTACTTAATTATCATATCAAAGTCTGCTAATGATCATCATGGTCATTATAATTCAGGTAAGTTACATTACAATCTACCAACAATTTAAATGATAAAATTTATATGGGTAACCAACATACACTCAGAGAAAATCAATATGAATTGTTACACATACATAAATGTCATATTGAATATTACATAAAAAAATATATTTAACATCTACAATACTGTCAACAAAAAATAGTACCACTCCATATCGTCAAAAGAGAATTAAATTTACCTGGATACTTTATTATTTGCATTTGCATCGACAGAATCTGTGGCTTATCCTGAAACTTTGATAGTTTTCTCCATGGTTACATCCACAATGCATGGTTACATCCACAATGCACTATCACCATATACGATTGATAACCATGAACATATATCATTAATAAACTGAGAGTCATCATATTTCATCAAATTGTATGTGGATTTTTATTTATCAAGTACATTTCAAATAGGAGGAATATGTATTTTATATTAAAATTGTAATTCACGATTCTCATAAATATTACAATGTACAAATATTAAGTTTAAAATGCACATTCAACTATTTACATGTCTTTCCTCCCTAAATTTAAAGAAAATGGGATTAAAATTTTATTTCTACTAATTAAATAATACAAACATAATTATAATAATAAATGTTCAAACACAAATTATTAATATTATAACCCCTAATTTAGGTAGAAAGAATAAATTTTGTAGATGAATATTGATTGGTTGTAGTAAAAAAAATGAAGAGACGACAAATGATGGTAATGAAGGATGAAAAATGGATGATAAGAAAACGTAATATTTATAAGCATGATTATTGGTATAGAATAAAATAGCACAATTCAACCCTGACAATCACAGAATTCAGAAATTTTCACTTTACTTAATTACTCTAATCTGAATGGAAGGTATTTGGATTCAGAATGTGAAAATTAAAGAAGGGGAGAACGTAAAAGTGAGAGCAAAAACTAACCTACAAGAATTGTTATGAATGGTAGGCATTTAGATAATTATTAAAAATGAGAAACTAGTTAGATAGAGCTTGTACACTAAACTACACAACTACGCAAACCGGTTATACAAAAACAAAATAACGAGGAGTAAACTTTGTAGATAAATGCATGGATGGGATGAAAATATAATATTGGATTGATTTCACAATTCAACTATCAATCACTAGTGTTTCAAATGTAGTTTGATTATAAAAAAAATGGTTTCAACTGTAGTTTTACTCATACTCTGAATCCTACCTAGAACACATTTGTTAATCTGAATCCTACCTAGAACACATTTGTTAATCTTAACATGCACAGTTATGTACATAACACCGACAACTTAAACCAAAGACTAAATTGTATTTTTGTCCCCAACATAGCATCTTACACCATTTTTTTCTCTCCGAAAACAAAATCACGTCCTTTCAGTACCCCAAGAATTCAAAATGAATAATTTAGTATAAAGAATAATTTGGAGACCTAAAAAACAATTTAGTCTAAACCAAATGCGCAAAAAATGCATAATCATAATTTATAACTTAACCATAACACATAATACGTAGTTCCATGACATTTTCACATAACACTATAAATATAAAAATCACATTCATTATCAATAACGATGCACTAGAAATAGTTTCGAAAAATTACTTTACCATATCCTCATCTTACTTGCATTGAAGAAATACATAATCTGTGATGGTCATCTAATCTACCGAAAACTTGGACGTTACATTAATGTGTCGCACCAAATATGAATATCAAATCTCCCTAGGAATCTGTGAAGGTCTTTTTACAAGGTTATCTGGTTCAAGTTGATCAACTATCTTATCTTTGCCCTTTTTTCACTAATTTGATTTCTTCCATGCATGCCTTTACTGTAACTTGTTTCCTTCACATTTACAACATATACGGGAGCAACGTATGTGTTTCGATCAACAACTAAACTGGGTGGTGCATTTCATGTTTCTTTCACCGATTCTGAAGCATGGAGAATTTAATTTGGCTTTTCTGTCATGGTTCGCTTATCAGACGTCTCAGCTAAATTGTTTGTCCCTTCTAACTGTGATACTCCTAAGTTGAATGATGGAATATCACACTCAACTTCATCCCACAAATTAGTCTTCATCTAGAATGCTCTCTAGGCTGCTTGGCTCGCCATTTCAACTTCAGGATCATATACCCATGTATTATCTCCCATCATCGGATATGGTCTTTGGTCTATACCTAGCCCAACTAGAGACTCCTAACTTCTAAATCCTAGTCCAATCTTGATTCACGAACAATCAAGACCATTCGGCCCAGAAGTCCAAGTCAACAATGAGACGATAAAGAAGGAACAAGGTGATAGTGGATTCAATTATAAACTGAGAAAGGTGGCACGTAGACACGAGCCAGAAAGATAGTGATCATGATGTAACCCATGGTCCCAAACCCGAACAATGTGGAACCACAACCAAAAGAGGCTATAAATACAGGAAGAGCAACACTGGCTCGGGTAAGTAAGGCAAAATCGAGAAATTGTAGTTCTCTATGGAAAATATTGACTTGAACTTCGAAGTGCTTTCTCCAGAGTTACTTCCGGTATTTTTCTTCCAGGAAGAGATATATTACGGTGAACGACGAGCATCTTACTTGATCGGATTACCACATCATTTGTCACTGTCTGTGGGGAACAATTTTTTTTCCGTTTCAAAATCCTTCAAGTAAATCGTGGTGTTCACCAAAAGTGAGAAAAGCTATAACCAGTAGACATATGAACAAGCGGTTGGTCACAACAATAGCATGCATCCTAGCCAAAATCCAGCCTATGTCCCTAGAAGAAAAAATGGAAAACAAAAGGGAAGATGCAGAAGATGACGAGGAGGAAGATGAAGCAGAGTCTCCTAATAAAAACCAAGAGAAGGAAAGTAGAGAATTTGCAGCGTTCCTAGAAGTGAATAGAGGAAGCCTGTGTAACCAGTTCTTGGCACAGCTCGAGCCAAAATCTCCAAGGGCACATAAGAGATCAAGTCAAGAGCACTAGAATCTTGTGTACGAAGATGAGTTAGGGGAGATAGTGGCAGACAACGACGCGGATAAATCACCACTAACACCACATCTTAGGGATTTTAAAATGCCAAAAGATTTCAAACTTCCTTTGCACGTTAAGACCTATGATGGAACTACAGACCCGAAAGAATTTTTGCATTCATATTGCATCAGCATGAGATTTCTTGATGCAAAAATCAAATTAGTATGCTAGGGTTTTCCTATTTTCTTATCGAGAACAATGATCACATGGTACAAAGACTTTCCAAAAGGAAGTATTAGGTAATGGGCACAATTGTCAGATTTTTTTTGAGTCGCTTCTATCAGAAGCAAAGGTTCACCAAAAAATTACAAACCTAAACAACATAGCTCGGCGATGTGATGAGAGCCTCGCTGAGTATCATAATCGGTTCGTCACTGAAAACTTGCTAGTTTGAGATTTGTCGTTCGAATCTTCCTTTGACTCGTTTACAGGGGGGTATAGAGAAAACAAATAATATGGTCGAGAACTCGAGGGATTTGCAAAATATTATAGAGAAATATGTGAGAACGGAGGAAGCAAATAACCGCAAAATAAGCGGGAGCAAGGTGAGAAAAGAATGACAAAAGATACACGGAGAGGGTTTATAAAGAAAGGAAAAGGAATGATCCATTTTAAGGGAAGAGAATGAGGGATGCAGGTCGCATCATACCCGATACACCCCTGACAAAGTTAAGAAAGGAAATATGGAAAGCTCATAGAGAGACGTTCCGCTAACTGGCACCGATGATAGCACCCTGTGACAAAAGATCCAGGGAATACTAATGTGCCTTCCACAAAAATCATGGCCATGACATCAATTATTGTAGAGATCTGAGAAGCAGATCAAAGAGAACCTGAGAAATAGCTATCTGAGCCGATACAAAAAGGAAGATGGGAGAAGCCGTTACAAAAAACCAACAAGCAGGAAGCTCCATAGCAAAGCCAGGGTGTCGCGAACAACAAAAATCAGAAGATGACAGCGGTGGTGGATTACATTGAGGAAGCAACAACTGAAACTCTAGAAAAACTAATCCTTTCTATACATGGGTCAACGAAGTCACTATCCAACAATGTTTGGAAAACCAAGGCAAGGTATTGACCACCAGAGGAGCCTGCCAACAAGAGGTTTCGTTCAGAAGAGACAATTACATTTGGTGAGGAGGATGGAGTTCCAAATGCTTCACCTCATAATGACCCAATGATCATCATCGCTAAAATTGTAAATGTAACGGTTCATAGAGTATTTGTGGATGACGGAAGTGCAATTCAAATCCTATTCATTGATTGTTTTGATAGGTTAGGGTTCAAGCGCACTAACCTAAAAAGGTCCACATCCTCACTAGTAGGATTTACAGGAAAAACAAAGACACCCTTAGGCAAAATACAGTTGCCTGTCACCATTGGAGAGAATGATAGAAATTGTACCATGAAGTGTGACTTCATAGTCATGGACGCAAAAAGTCCATATAACGCCATCATTGAAAGACCATGGATGAATACAACAAAGGTGATATGGTCTCTGTATTATTTAGTAATGAAATTTCCGACTCCAGCTGGAATCGAAACAATAAGAGGAAACCAACAGATAGCGAGGCATTGTATAGTTATTGCGATGAGAGCAGGAAAAACTTCAGAGCAAGCAAATATAGTTTGCACTATTTTAGATAATAGCTTACTCAGACAGAGGCAGTCAGCAGTATATTTGGGGGAAGAAACTGAAGTCACTAATTTGGATAACAAAGACACTTCTAAGTGTATTAAAATAGGGAAGCATCTTCCACATCTAGAGAAAAAAAAGGTCATCCAAATGATGCGAAGCTATAAGGACACATTCGCATGGAGCGTACGAAACATGGAAGAACTTAACCAAGGAATTTTACCCAATATTTAAACATCAGCGATTCGGTAAAACCAGTCTAGCAGAAACATCGAATCTTTGCTAGTGACAGGCACATGCAATTGAAGAAGAGGTGAAAGCTTTGCTTCGGGCGGGTATCCTTAAGGAGATAACGTATCCCAAATGGTTGGCAAACACAGTGATGGTTAAAAAAGCTGATGCAGGATGGAGGATTTTCATAGACTTTATTGATCTAAATAAGGCATGTCCAAAGGATTGTTACCCTCTGCCTAAGATTGACCAGTTGGTTGAAGTACTTTTGGGGTATGAAGTTTTAGTTTTTTTGGATGCATATAAAGTATACCATCAAATACTAATGAACCCAAAATATGCGGGGAAGAAGATGTTCATAACAAGCTTTGGGATATTTTGTTATGTGAAAATGTTGTTTAGCCTTAAAAATGCGGGAGCTACGTATCAGAGAGTTAATGACATGGTTATCAAGAGTAAAAAGATAGGCAGCTTCGTGGAAGATTTAAAAGAGACATTGGACACACTAAGGGGGATCGACATGAAGCTTAATCCTAAAAAGTGTATAATTGGAGTAGGCGCAAGGAAATTCTTAGGATATAGTGTGTCCTCCAGGGTAATCGAGGCCAGTCCATAGAAAATACAGGTTATAATGAACCTACCTCAACCGCAAAAAGTTAGGGAAGTGCAAATATTGATGAGATCATTGAGTGGACTTAGTAGATTTGTTTCAAAGGCAGCTGAGAAAAATTTTCCACTCTTTGAAGTCTTCAAGAAGGTAAAAAAGTTCAGTTAGAATAAGGAGATTCAGAAGGCGTATGACTCCTTGAAGGAGAAACTCCAGGGATTGCCTACATTGAGTTCTCCAATCTTTTGAGAAACCTTGCATTTGTACTTGTCAGTTTCATAAAATACAGGCAGTTCAGTTCTAGTGCAACAAGAAGGCTAGAAGCATATACCCGCATATGACATTAGTAGGATACTACAAAGTACAGAGAGAGCATACATGCCAGTCGAGAAGCTAATTTTAGCTTCGGCATACTCGGCAAGAAGGTTGCGAACCTATTTCTAAAGTCATAAGATAGTTTTTCATGTTGATCACCCAGTCAAGAACATCCTCAGCAAGCCCGAAGCATATGGTAGAATGACAAAGTGGGCTCTTGAGTTAGGACAATATGAAATCAAATTCCAACCGCAAACTGCAATAAAGGCCCAGGCTTTAGCAGACTTCATTGCAGAGATGCCGAGCGAAGATGCACAAAAAGCGAATGCGCAGCAGAATCTTGGAATGAATAAATACAAATCCAAGTGGGAAGAAGTCCCATGGAAAATATTCATGGATGGAGCATCCATCAGGAAAGGTTGTGGTGCAGAACTGCTACTGGTAAACCCAGAAGGAGGGGAGCACAGATATTCACTTTGTTTTTACTTTCCACTCACAAAAAATGAAGCGGACTACAAAGATTTAATATATGGCTTAGACCTTGCAATCAAAATCAAGGTCAAAAGCATTAAGGAATTGATAAGTGAGGAATTGATCTTGTAGGACCTTTTCCAAAGGGTACTAGAAATGCTAGATTCTTAATAGTCACGATCTACCACTTTACCAAATGGGTGAAAGCCAGCCCTCTGGGAAGAGTAACAACAGAAGTAACAAGGAAGCTCGTCTGGCAGAACATGGTTTGTCACTTTGGAGTGCCACAAAATATTATCACGGATAATGGAACACAATTCACTAGCACAGTCTTCACCGAATGGTGCTCGAAGTTAGGGATTACACAGAAGTTTACCTCTGTTGCTCATCCTCAAGCCAATGGACAACTGGGAGTCACCAACAGGACTATAGTTCATTATATACAAAAAAGATTATAAGAGAAGCGAAGTGGTTGGGTGGATGAAATACCCAATACCCTGTGGTCATATAGAACAATTGCTCGACAACCAATAGAAGAAACACCATATAGCCTAGTCTATGGTCATGAGGCAGTAATACTGGTTGAAATCGGGAACCCTAGCCTTCGAGTACAGGCATACATGGAGGGTGATGATCCCAAAGTGACGAGATTGAACCTAGATGAACTTGAAGAAAAGAGGTAGAGGGCAAGGATTGCAGGGTGAAGTATAAGGAGAAGATGGCTAGAGCATACAATCAGAAGGTCAAGAAGACAAATTTTCAAATTGGTGATTTCGTGCTGCGAAACAATGAAGCAAGCATAGCGGAAGAAAAAGGAAAACTAAGCCCTAAGTGGGAAATTGTATGGCAGTAGCGTCCCCAACACATGGCACGTGATCAACCTTAGATATTTTTATGTTTAACATTTAAGAAGAAGGGTAAGAAAACCCCAAATGTATAGAAGCGGTGAGATGATCATTGGTATTGTTCACATCCTTGTTTTCTTTCCAAAGCAATATTATTGCAGCAGTGCATGTTTAATATTAAAGTTCATCTTTGGGGAACAACATACTTTTCGTCTCCTTTGAAAAATAGCCAACTAAGGCACATTGCAAAAAATTAAGTTTGGAAAAACGTGAAGCAACAACTTACAATATTTTGACTTTGTAAGTTATAGATCTTACAAAGTCACAATCTTACTATTGCAAGCTATAGATCTTGCACAAAGGCAGATATGCCTACAAAACAGTGAACCAAGCAAGCAATAGACCTTGTTTTTTGCATGATTCAAAATTACAAACCTCCAAGAAATAAATCTTGGAACTTCACAAATTCAACTAAGCAAGCTATAGATCTTGCAAAAAGGCAGATATTCCCGCAAAACAGCGAAGCAAGCAAGCAATAGATCTTACGCGTTTGCAAAGTAAAGATCCCTAATTTTTCAATCTATAGATCTTGTAAGATATGCAAATATGCAAGCAATATTAGCACTGAAATTAAACAACTTTGAAAATAAAGCACGAAAGTGATAAATGCATCCGCGAATGAACACTAAAAAATAACATTTTGTGTTTGGAAAAACAAATATAATGAATTTGAAAAATGAACAAACATGAAGTTCTACTCCGAACATTCCGAAAAATAAACTATCGATGCCTAGCTGCGTGTGATGATCCATAGGACATGGAACAACCATGGCGACGAGGTGGCTCAACTTCGCATTGAGACTGCTAAGCTTAGCGATGGGATCATTCTGCTTCGTGCTGTGTAAAACCTCTTTGTTCCATATGATCAAGATGCTTGGCATAGTATGCCTTAAAATAAGTTATAGGGCCAAATTGCTCACGATCAAGCTGCACACTCATAACGTCAACAGTAGCTTGATAATCCTTATTCGTAGTCGTCAAATTTTCACTTCATCTTCCAATTGGTGAATGTGAGACCCAAAAACTTCAAAAAATTATTTCTCTGCCCACCAATACTCATTATTAGGTCTCCGCGACCACTAGATCGACAAGATAACGAAGGAAGGGCTTCAAGACTGTCCTTGTATTTAACACAAGCTTGTTCAAGCTGATGCACACATGAGTCGAGACGAATACATTCAAGACGAAACTCTTCATTCTCATTGCAGAGCTGAGTGTTTATAGAAAATTGTTCGTCAAATTTACTTTGCCACCCGACTGCATAAGAGGAGAGATGATCACACTCATTCTGCTTTTTTCAACAAATTTAGTAGATCGTTGATGCGAGAACACTATTTATCAATGATCAGAGTCTTTTTTCTGAGAATTACTAGCCTTGCTAGAGTAAATTTTTTAGCATCCTCCTGTTGACGAAGCATTCGGACCATGCTTAGCTATTGGCGCTAAATAAGGTTGTTCTATTCAGCACAAAACTCCTTCAATTTGTAGACAGATTCTTGAGTATCATTTAAAGTCCTCATCCATCCAACTTCAAGATCATGGAATCTAAGTAACATATACTTCAGGAAAATACCCAAAAACACTGCCCATTCATAAACACGGGGAGAAAAATGGAGCTAACGTATATACACACTAGCAGATTCAAGATCAACCAAGATGAAAACTATATCCTTGTCCAGAGATTCAATATTTTAGCTCCAAGGTACGAACTTGCTACAAGGACGGGATGCAGGAGGAGTTGGAGATGATGAGGAAAGAAGTCTCCATCCAAGGCATAATGGGATGGACTCTAGAGTTTTTAAGCGGTTAGTAGAAATAAGCTCTAAATATTCCTTGGAAAATGTCCGACTAGCTTCGCCCAACTCAATAGGATAGAACAAAGGAGAAGACATGTGCCAAGGACGATCAGAAAAATGAACATTAGACCCCAAATAGTTGAGATGTTTCAAAAAACTTATGGTCGACCAAAATGTCAAAGCCCTGCAAATGAATAAATTCGATGAGAAACTGCAAAATTAGAAGTGCGACCCAAAAGTTAATACTTATACTGATACAAATAATACAAACATACATCAAAACATTCTCATCAATTACAAACAAAAATCAATAGTTCTAAGATCCACTAACAGTTGAAGGAGAAATAGGTGAAGTCTAGACAAGGGCGGTAGAATCCCCCTTGTTCGCATCTTGAGCAGGGACCTCAATGCTGACATTGCAGAATTTGTGCGGACTTTAACATTCACGTTCGCACCAGAATTAACAATGGGCTCAGAAGGTTGGGTACTAAAAGGAAGATCCTCGAAGTAATTAACCTCTCACTTCTTCAATTCAGCCATAGAGGGCAGACGAGGAAGATTGGCGTGGTGAGATAGCAGCGCATAAGGATGATCACCAGCAGAAATGCTATGGAGGAACCCTTCGTTAAGATTAGGCTTCTGTTACTCGAGCACCTTCTCCGCCTTAGCCATTTCGGAAAATTCTGGACCTTCACGGTTGGGTTCAAACTTTGATGCTTAGCCATAGCCTCAACATACCTAACCTTGCGAGCAGAAGTGGAAATTTTTTCAAATAAAGTATGAAAGGACTTCGTCTTCACCACACGGTCAATGAGGACCTGAGGGTACAAAGGCAAAGTAGGACCGTTAGCCTGTATCTCCTTCAGCTCAAACCGCAACCTATCATCTTTCTTCTCATTAGCCAGAGCACCCATCTCAGCTGATTGCACAAGTTTTTCAGTCGCTTCAACAGAAGCATTAAAAGTAGTGCACTTCGCCTTAGCCTCCTGCCATTTCTCTAGCAGCGAACCATCACCTTTAGCAAACTCGGCAATTCATTTGCTGACGAGTTGCAGACTCTCACCAACCTAAATTTTGGAAATATGCAAGCAAGTATGGAGGTTAGATATCACAATAAAGAAGTACAAAATTAAAGCACACATAAAACCTTAAATTAACATATATATATATATATATACAATATAAAATATACCACAACCATTGTCTCAGAAAGAGACATTTTGGATAGGGTAGCATGAATTGTTCCTTCTACCATCAAGTTATGGCTTCGCAGTGAGGTCTTAGAGTGAGAATGGCTAATGCACCCTTTCTTTTGAGAACACTCCGAAGTGTGAGAGAATCCACCTGTTGCTTCCTTGTGTTTTCTTCTACGATAAGTATCATGAGTATTGTGTGAAACGATCTCCCTACCCTCTTTAGTGGTAGCCTCAGAAGTTTGCAGTTGGGAGCCAGTTTCGGTAGCCTTGTCTGAAGAGACAATAGTTGAAGTGTTTCTAGCATCTTGAATAGCCATATCTTTGGGTTGTTCATCTTCATAATCATATAAAAAAATTTCTCAATGGGATGCTTGTATAAATCCTTATCTGCAATTTGACCAAGAAAGTAAAACAAGCGGAAGGAGACAACAAGACAATGCGAACAATATGAGATAAATAAATAGGACAAAAAGAAATGACAAAATTGTGACAAGCAAACACCTTCGCTTACAATATTACATTGTGAAGCTAGTCGGAATTGTCCAAGGATTGTTGGTTCTCATCACTAGGTTTTAGAAAGAAAAATATTTTATGCCATACCCCACAGTTTTTAGGGAATCCACCAACGAACTCAACTGATGGAATGGATGGGTAAAGGGAAAATTCATCAGATGAGTTCTTCACCTTGCGAAGCTAGTAAAGGCTAGAAAATAGGTTGATGGAAAAAGAAACTTGAGCCGCTTCACACACATGGTAGAAAACAAAAATATGGAAACAGCTTTTGGATTATGCTGAGATAATGTGACCCAATAATGAGAGAGTAAGTTTAGGACATGTGGAGGTAAGGGAAAAACTAGCCCAAACTTAAAATAACCTAAATAATAGGAGATAAAGCCACAGGGTGGAGTGCGAACAATTTCAGAAGTCTAAAGGGCCCTAAGATCATACGAAGATAAAAAAAGGATAAGTATCCTTAACATTTTCTAAGTAGTAATCAAAATGAATACTATTAACAACAGAAGAGCCGGTGGGATGGTCAGAATCCTCTTCGGCATCGACATGGTTAACGGGAACATCTCTTATGGAAGGTTCAGCATTATTAGAGACAGACATTGAAGCAGTAAGAACTCTTAAGATCCAAAGGAAAAATATTAATCAGAAGTTACAAGAACTCCAAAGAAAGATATATTCTGGCAATAAATGGAGGAAGAAACAAAAAAACACACAACGGAAAAACCATAGGAAAAGAACGCCAATCGAAAAATCCCTACACTAATGTTCAAAAACAAAGCTACGGTAACAGAAACGATGCACAAATACACTAGTATCTCCCTACATTAGATTGGGAAAGAGAAAACTTACGGTCTAAGAAGGAGACTCGAGGAACAGGGCAATATAAGAAAGAGGAAGAAGACAAAGAATACAAATAGCTTAGCAGATTAAGTTTGAGAAGTTAAAAAGGAAAGAGAATTCATAATGGTAAATAAAAATAATGATTGACGTCTGTCAAATATTAACTTACATTTTTTATAAATACGAGACGCTGGCGGAATATAGACTCACGCAATACAATGAATGCGAACATAATTAAATTACAAAATCAAAGCATTTATAGAGGGGAAGACATAACAACAGGAGAGAATTTAAGAACAATACAGCAAAAAAGAAGGAGGAAATCTCGGTTCGATGAGACAAAATCTAAAATGGATAAGCTAGTTACAGGTATAGTGGATAAAGAGAAAATTTTGAATTTGAAATTCAAACTCCAAAATTTGAAAAACAAGTAGCATCGTATTAGAAACCAAGAAGCAAGCAACACTTCGCGAAAACAATATTGACGAACATGTTGTTACAGTTTCAAGACTTCGCGAAACAACACTTTGCAAATATAATACAAAAATAAAAAGTCACTGCTTCATGTTTGCTAGTCTTCATGGCTAGGGTGAGGGGCTTATGGTGTATGCCTATCCCAACTAGAGACTGCTGACTTCTAAATCCGAGTCCAATATTGATTCACGAAAAACCAAGACCATTCAGTCCAAAAGTCCAAGGCACAACGAGCTGATAGAAAAGGAACAAGGTGATCCTGGATTCAATTATAAATAGAGAAAGGTGGCACGTAGACACGAACTAGAAAGATTCTGATCACGACGCAACCCACGATCCCAAACCCGGACAATGTGGAACCACAACCACGAGAGGCTATAAATACGTGAAGAGCAACATTGGCTCGGGTAAGTAAAGCAAAACTGAGAAATTCTAGTTCTCTAAGAAAAATACTGACTTGAACGTTGGAATGTTTTCCCCAGAGTTACTTCCGAGATTTGTCTTGCAGGAGGAGATACATTACGGTGAACGATGAGTATCTCACTTGATCGGATTACCACATTAGTGTTAAATATTCAATCCCCTTTTCGAATGTTGTGAACATTTTAAGTGTTGCGCCATGTAATTTTGTATGCTATTATTCCCAGGAACAACCTAGCTCCAACTCTAAGCATTTCTTCAAATTTCATCAAACTCTCATCAATATTTGATGTACTTGCTGCAAGATCAGTCACGTAATCCTAAACCTCAAAAATTAATATGATTAGAATAACAAAAAAGAACATCCAATTCAAATATACACTTCAATTTATTAAAGCATTAACATTCAAGATAATTATTTACAACTCCACCTTGACATTTTTGTAGCTAGCTTGGCTAAAAACTCCAACTCCATTTAATTTTTTTTTACCTTCTGCACTAGTAGAAGGATCATTTCTATCCACGTATTTTTCCATAAAATCCTAGATAACTCCATCACCAAATATACAAAAGTTATTCCTTCCCTTTCTCTTTTGAACAATTCCGTGGTAGTCCACCCAGACAAAGTAAAAAAATACCTTTGTACTATCTCATCCCATGAACAACACGATCCACATATATTATTTGTAAATTAAAATATTTGCACATAATCATTAACAAATTAATGATACATTGCATGCACAAATTCAAATAAATTATTATCAATAATTTCAATTGTAATTTATTAGTGCACACAAAATAATCATACAATACACAAAATTTGAGGATAGATAATTAACAATACATTGGATTGTACAGAGATAATGCCCACAAGAAAAGTTACAATGCACATTCAACACTCATGAAATGGACATTAACCATAGTTCAAAGTCACATTATTTTTTTTAAAATGCAGACAAATAGCATACAACCAAAAGAGAAGCGGGCCCGTGACCCAACTGGTTTTCTTTACCTCCCACGATTTTCTACATTCTTACATGCTTTCCTTCACAAACTTACACCAATTGTGATTTTTTTAATCTCTTTAGCATCCGAAAGGCTGCACAATATGTGATGATTAACAAAATCACGTTGACTTTTTTGGATAAGAAGAGAAACCACCAACACTACAAAATTGATTTTGAACGTTGCACCCCCTTGTCCTTGACTGTCACCCAAAAGATAAGTTTGGAGCTCTGAAATTTGAATTTTTTGTTTATCCTCACCAAATTACCTTCCATTTACCATAAAAGTCTTCAAATTCTGAGTCGGCGTCATGTTTATCAAATTCCACATCTTTCCCTCCCCTACGGACCCAGAACAACATGTATGTCTTTCTCGTTGATCCTCAAGATCTGACCATCTGGGAGCATCACTGATGACTTAATCCAGTTGAAATTATCAATCAATCAGTAGGCAAACTAAAGTGGTAACATGTGCACTTTGAGCAGTAGAAATCCCCCAAAACTAATTTCCTTTATATAGCTCCTTTGCTCATTCGTTAAGCGTTCGATGACATGATGAAACCTTTTCGGTGGCATCCTTGTCTTCTAACTTGGAAATTGGACATTGTCATCCTTTTTTTTTGTTTTCATGTTACTCTCCTCGTTATTGCTTACTTTCCATTTTCAAGATCCTTCTCCAACTTTGGTTTTTCAAGGAAAAATGAAGTGTCGTTTTTCCTCTCCGTTTTCAATTATGATTTTTTTCTTCAACTTCAACTTTGAATTCCTTCAAAACTCTAGACAAATAATGTTTACAATTCATTCTTTTATGATAATAAATTTTCATTGTATTTACATCCAATGCTCGTAAAGCAACACAATTTCATATAAATCATCATAACACATACAACTATATTACAGAAGACGTTAAACCAAAGGCACCGTGTACATCTATAATTTTTTTTATATATCTAACTATATTACAGTAACATACAACTAATCCGCAATGCACACCAACCTATACTACAGTGCACTTATACCTAATCCACAATGCATAATATATATATATATTTTTTAAAAATACTTCGCATTGCACGTGATGGTAATCATTATTGCAAGTTCCTTATCATATCAAAGTCTACCAATGATTAACATGGTCATTATAATTCAGATAAGTTATAGTACAATCTACCAACAATTCAAATGATAAAATTTATATGGGTAAAAACAACCAACATACACTGAAAAAAACCCAATATGGATTGTTACACATACATAAATGTCACATTGAATGTTTGATAAAAATTATGTTTAACATCTACAATGCATTCAACAAAAAAATAGTACCATTCAACATCGCCAAAGGAAATTGAATTTATCTTGGCATTTTATTATTTGCATTAATAAAAATATGTGGATGTTCTTGAAACTTTGGTAGTTGTCTCCATGGTTACATCGAATGTACACTGTCAACATATACGATTAATAACCATGAAAATATATCATTAATGAACTGAGACTCATCAGATTTTATCGTATGTATATTAATTTGTCATGTGCATTTCAAATAGGAAGAATGTGTATTTTTTATTTCAATTTTAGTTCATAAATGTCACATATGTCACAAATATTAATTTTAAAATGCACATTCAATTATTTACATGTCCTTCCTCCCCAAATTTAAAAAATTAACAAAACATCCTCCTTGTATAATCTAAAAAAGAAAATGGGATTAAAATTTGATTTCTACAAATTAAATAATATAAACATAATCCAAATAAAAAATGTTCAAACACAATTATAACCCTTGATTTAAGTAGAAAGAATAAATTTAGTAGCAAATTAATATTGATTAGTTGCAGTAAAAGAAACTGAAGAAAAGGCGAATGATGGTAATGAAGGATGAGAAATGGATGATAAGAAAATATAATATTTATAAGCACGAATCTTTGTGTAGAATAAAGAAACAATTTTAAAAAGTGGACTTTCCATAAGGTAATGTGCAGTGCTTAGTGGTTTTTACATTAAATGTTGTAATTTTTAAAAAAAATTAAGTATTGTATTTTAAAGTTCAAAAAAATATTAATATGCATTTGAATGTGAAATTATAAAAATATATATTATAAAAATATATTTTTAACTTTCTAAATTTAGTATGTAATTTAACAAATGTATAAGGTCAAAAATAAGCGGTCTGTCTATAAGCTTATAGACAGACCATCTGTCAAGAGATCCACTCTAAAATAAAATAGCACAATTTAACCGTGTCAATCACAAAATTCAGAAAGTTTCGCTTTACTTAATTACTCTCTCATTAGTGTAGGAATGAGGGATTAAAAGTGGTTCTATCGATCAACAAGATGCCTTCTCTGGTAGTACCTTATATTGATTTCGATCAAAGAATGTCGAAAACTGAATTTTTTCAGTGTCCGAAACATTTTCCGAATTCGGAACATCTTTCTGATCTTTTAAAAAAATGCCGCCGGAAACGAGAGTTTCCCGCTAGCAAGCAAAGTTTATAGCGACAAGAAAACAGAAAATTATCAAAGAAAACAGTTATAATATCTTACAAACATTACATATTTGTTACCAAACTCAAATACAATCAAAAGAACATCAAAATTTGTACATATGCTGACGATGGCGGCCCGATGGCGGAGGATCTCGTACATACGCCGACGGAGGACACTGAAATCCTAGCCTTATATGTACGCCAGCAAAGGAGCTCAACTGTGGGCAGAGTAAGGCTTGGCGTACTTAGCGGCGGAGGACGCTGAGACCCTAACCTTATACGTACGCCGGCGGAGGAGCTCAACGACGGGCAGAGAAGCTCAACAGCGGGCGGAGGAAGATAGGCACAGAGGAGGAAGGATGACGCGACAGAGTCAGTGGTGGAGGGAGGCACGTTAGAGGAAGGCCAGGCCGAGGAAGGAATATTGGTGAATGAATGATTAGCGGAGGAAGTTTTAGGGAGGGTATGTTCAAACTAAAATTTTCTAAGGAACTAGTTAGGTAACACCGCACGTTGCGCGGTGGATTAGATAAAAAATTGTATTAACGATTTATGATATTAAACACTGTAGTACATGATAAAATATATAGTAAATCATATTACATTTTATCTTTCACAAGGTAGTCAGGACGTTAGGTAATAAATGTAAAAGTGTTACAATAGCTCCAACTATCTAGAATTACACGCAGGAAAAAGAAAAACCTTTGAAGTGAAAGAGTTATCAAATCACTGCATCAAAAACAACTAGACTATTACTTTCAGCAAAATAACCATAAACAAAAGATAGGTTAAGATACAATTATACAGCTCAAAGCTTGAAAGGCAGAGCTAAAAATTAACATGTCCAGGATGGGTATTAATACTGTCTAGGATGCGCAGTATATTAACAAATTTAGCAAATACTGTTTTAAAACAAAGACATACAGAATTGCTAAACCTCCAGAAACATACAAAGTAACAGGCATCTTCTATGTTCACCAACTCATGTAAACACGGATGCTTCCAATCTCCATGATTTTACGTAAATTCATTGAACCTTTCTCATTCACATACAACTGAGAACTACAGCTAGTAGCTGCAGTGAGAAATCTCAGAACTCAGAATGAAAGTTTTAGCTCTATTTAGCTCTAGCTATGACAATTTTAATCCAGGAACTACTGAGAAGCTAAATTGCAGTGATCATATTCAAACTTCTAATTTTGAAAAACATAACTATATAGCACAAGAAAAATATGTTTACCAATTTGTGAAGTAACACACCTTGCTTTTGTGCGAAGGTGTGATAGTTCAAGGAGAAAGATTGAATCCACAAACATTTTGATTAAAAAACAAGCACTACGCAGGAACTCTAGACCTACGAAAGACCAAGCACTACACAGTTACTGCTTTCGTAATGAATGTTCTCCAATAATGGTTATTTTATTTATATTCTATCA
>JAULKJ010322148.1:0-10816 GCA_032355405.1 Rubia balearica
TTGTTAGTAATGCAAATGGGCCAATCAACCCAAGAATCAATTTTTGAAGGAAAAAAAGAAAAACCTTGTCTTTATTCTTAGTCCCACATGGGAAGTTCAGAAGGGATGAGCGTAGTTTAAATATGGAAATGCTTCACTACTACCTTGAGTGCTCGCGCACGCCGCTGTTGACAGACCACACCGCCCTGAAGTGACGAGGCGGGCGAGTCAGGTCGAGTTGGGTCTTGTGCCCATATTAATTTTTTTGGTCCATATTAGTTTGAGATCCCGACATTTATGAGACTTCTCAGATAATCAAACGTTTTAAAACTAAACCCTATTTTTTCTCCCTATATTTCATATGTGGTTAAAATAAATTTGAAACTTTCTAATATGGTTAAAATTGTTTTAACCCTTCAGTCAAGTTACATTTGAGTCAAGTTACGTTAAAATTGGGTTTCAACGTGCTTCCGAATTTTACTCGGTCCATGACCGTTCCTATATGTTCCTATCTTTTAGTCGATCAAAATGGATTTTCAAATGGTTCCACGTTATCTGAAGTGCTCCACGTTCTCTAAACTGCTCCACGTTATGAGTTGCGGTTGTTGGTTTATGTGCCTATAAAAGGCGAGTTCATGAACAGTTCAAAGTACAGAATTCACTTCTCACCTTCTCTTTTACTGCTTTCAAAACGTTCTCTAAGCTAAATACTTACGAGTTCCTCCTCCGCTGCTTGAGTGCACGACTAAGGGAGGTTTCTGTGGTATTTTGGGGAACGAACGCCTGTGTAGAAACTTGCACTACGGGTAAGGCGAATTTCGTTTCAAATGCAGTGATTTATCACACCCAAAGTTTTAGTTTTCAAACAAAACTCTTTTCTTCCAAATCCATTCTCAAAAATATGCATTTCTTTACATTGTCTGTTTTTTTTTATTTAAAAAAAACAGTGACCATATATTGCTTTACGAACATCAAATTACACAAACAATAGCATGTCACAACTACTTCTCAGTTCCCGTTTTATATAATATGCCTCTATTTTTTACTATTAAAACGATAGATGTACAAATGCATATGAGACCATTAGGTGTTGAAAAGTAGATGAAAAAGTTGGAAGTGCTGTATATGAGGAGGTGATGGGGAAATATATGTAGTTGCCATTGAAGAAGAAATGCTTATAAATTAGCTAAATTTATTTTTCCCTATGTCCCGTCTAATCAGGCTGTAATTTAATTAACTATTCATTTAATTAATTTTTCAGACTACAATTTAATTAACTATTTATTTAATTAATTTTTTTAAAAAATTTAACCATAAAATTGAACTAGTATATATAAGTATAATTAATATTGAGTGATACATTGTTAGATTCGTTGTAACATATATTTTCAAAATATCAAATTTTCACAAGTTTTAATTATTTTTAATGAAAAATATTAAGGATCAAACATTTTTCAAGTCAAAGTCAAAATGTGAAATTTGAAATGAGATGGAGGGAGTACTATCATTCAATATAGAAAAACTAGTTTTAACATCTAACCGTAACTTTTAGAGCAAAGTGCATATATAACCCTATATAATTCACAAAAGTGCACATATAACCTTGTGATAATTGAAAGTGCAAATATAAACCAATATAGTTAGTGTATGTGCACATATAACCCAGTTTAAGGTCGAAATTTGATGAAAATACCATTTTGCCCCTATACAAAAAATAAATAAAATATTGATCTTACCTTCATACCCTTCATACCTCTTTCTCTTCTTCCTTTCTTCTTTTTTTTGGGTTGAGTCCACATTCTCCATCAGCTCTTTGTTCTTCGTTCTCCCTTAGCTCCGCCTCCATCACCGCATCCACGTCGGAGTAAGTTTCATATGCCGGCTTAATTTCTATTTTCTTGCTTGTTTTCTGCCTTTCGCCCACCCTCAATTTCATCCCTCCGTCACTTTTGGCCCACCATTTCCGTAAACAAGCACCTGAGCTGCATTCGGATTGGAATTGGCATAGGAAGCTCGGGAAACTAGGATCTGAGGAAACTTGAGGTGCTGAGTTCGGCGAGTTGGAGGCGGAGATAGAGTCGGGCCACGCGTGGGAGGTAGAGATAGAGGTGGGCTGCGCTTTGGAGGTAAAGATAGAGGAGGGGTGGCACTGGGTTTGGGGCTGGTGGCGACAGGGCTAGGGTTGGACTGGGGTGGCTTCAATGCAAAGGTTGGGCTTGGGTGGCGTCGGCGCTAGGGTTGGGCTGAGGTTGCGGCTGCGGTAGGGTTAGGCTTGGGTGGCAGCAGTGTTATGGTTGGGGTGGCGGTGGCGCTAGGGTTGGGTTGGGGTAACGGCAGTGCTAGTGGCGGAGGAAGGATGGGGGAATGGGGAGGATGGAGGGACGATGTGGAGGATGGCTGAGGGTGGTGGGGTTATGGCGGCGGGGCTGGGAGTGGTGGAGGGATGACTAGATATGGTGGCGGGGTGGCTGGGTAGTGGTGACGGTGGGCTAGTGGCCGGGAAAGGGGGTGGAGGTGGTGGATGTTGCCGGGAAAGGGGTGGTGGCCGAGAATGAGGAGGGGTGGTGCGGGGTAAAACTGTCTATTTTTTAGGTTTTCGGTCAAAGGGCATTTTGATCATTTTATGTGTGGTCAACGCTGGAAATAGTGTCATAGAGTTATATTTACACTCTCATTAATTAGTTAGGGTTATATTTGCACTAAAAATAATCCCAGGGTTATAACTCCACTTTCTCAAATATATAGGGTTATATTTTTATATTTCTCAATAAACTAAGATCTAAGCTAAGCAAATGTTTCCCAAATAACACCCAACACTTTATTCGTGGGACTACCCTAATCCAAAACACAAGAGTAACAGAACTCTCATATCCCACTAACATATTCAAAACCACCAAATCTTTTCATAATAAGAATGTGAATAATGCTCCAAAATAAAACAAGAAGATAGCATATTCTACATGGAGATCCCACAAGTAGGAAAATACGAGAGAAAGTCTTCACATTTTTCAATTTCTCTCAATTTCTCCTATTTTGCCTTGGAGCCCTCTCGTATTTTCATCCTAGCCTTTATTTTCTTTCAAGCTTCACACCTCACATATTCCACACCATAAGGCCTTTCATTTTTTTCATAGGTTTCCCTTTCAGTTTTTCAACTTATCCAGGTCCACAATTTTTTCAAAGTCGCCCTTTCAAATTTTTGACCTAGCGGGTTTTTCTCTCCCGATTGGAAATGCTCTTAAAAGAGATAATTTCTACACAAAAGAAAATACAAATCATAAGTATCATCTATTTCCCTCCCTCATACTTAAAGCCTACATTGTCCTCAATGCATATACCCATTATAGAACATATGTCAAGGTGAGGAAATGAGAGAACACTCACAATGAGAAATGAACAACAAAATCTACCCTTTATGGAACATGCTTGAGATTTAGTGAAATAACTTCCATCACCACAATATACTACCCATAACCTCTAATTAAGCAAGTTCGATCACAACCACTATCATACACAACTAATTAAATAAAGCATTGAAATCGTAATGGAGGTTTACCTCTTTGGTTTCGAGTTGTGTGTCTCAACTTGTTTAAGGGTAAATAGGTTCAGGTGATATTTTTGGGTGGTAGATGTGAAGATGGAAGAGTGTGAGAGCTTCTCGGATCGTGCATGATGAGATTCTAGAAGCATGTGTTTCCTAATGCATTTAGCATATCTTTTATTGGCTTTTATATGGTAGATTGCAAGATTTAGGTGAGTTTACAATACAAGGGATTTAGATGGCCATTTTTGGTTTTCTTATCTAAACCCCTCATTTTGGATTCTTTGTCCCTACGATAATTTAGATCCGTTTTTGTGAGTTATCATTTTTAGATTACTCGTTGGCACTACAGACTGTGTAAAAGGACATTCGCAAGAATGGTACTAGATAGTAGAAGGTCATTCACAAGGATGGTTGTAGACTAATGACCGTGAGCTTAAATGTGGTAGTGGATGGATGCACTGAAGAATAGAAGTCAAAGTCCGGAAGACATGAAGACTAACACAGACCGTTTACATTCACACGGCCCGTGCTAAACCTTTAGCTGAGGTGACTAAGTCCCAATACGGGTCTTCAGTCTACAAGATGGATGCACTGAAGAATAGAAGTCAAAGTCCGGAAGACATGAAGACTAGCACAGAACGTGTACATTTACACGGCCCGTGCCAAACCTTTAGCTGAGGTGACTAAGTCCCAATACGGGTCATCTATTTTTGCATGGAACATGCTCCTAGAAGTTGAATACCCAAACCTCTAGTTCGCACACCGCAACCCATTGTGCTGCCACGCACTCAAAAGACAAGGACGATAACTCCAGACGGTGCCCCTTGTTCCTTTGCACGATCCGTACACTGAGTTTAGCCAATAGACATCTCTTGTCTGCGGCCCATGTACTTTTTCACGGGCCGTGTACTATTACATGACCTGTGCCAACATGGATTCTAGGGTTTCTACTTCTTTTTGGGCTTTTCTAAGGTCCTTTTCCACTTACTATATAAGTAGCTACTAGTCTAATAAGTTTTAGAACCACCTTAATTATTATCATCATTTCTAATTCTAGATCTAAGAGTAGTTAAAGAGATAAGAAGGCTATCTCCTTTCTTCTCATTTAATTTTCCTTGTTTTGCCTATGGCAGTGAATCCAATATTTGTATTGGGTTTAATTTCCATAGAGTAGTTAATTACTTGGGAAAAATATTTGTAAGCATGATGGGAGGTCATCGACGTACCTCTCAAAATTACAATTTATAGCCTAAAATGTTTCCTAACTATAATTAAGTAGAGAGTGGCAAATCGGGATCGTCTATGAAGAAGGGGGATTTTCCTAAGAGTTTATGCATATAATAATGATAAAATAATAGATACAGACATGTATAGATATATAAAATCAAGTAAATAATGGGGGGGGGGATTGGTTGGGTTTTCTAAGTTAGGAAAGTAAAGACAAGTTGACTAGCAAATAAAGGCAATTATGCTAATCATGCAACAACTAAGAAAAATATGGTAAAATCAAAAATGAAAAAGCTTTGGGGACAATTGATTCTCACTTATAAACCACTTATAGATCATAGAAACAATCACTCATTCATTCACATTAATTACCTATGGTGAATGTTATCACTTAATTTTGAAGATAAAAATTCAGTTCTTCATAAGCGTAATTCACAAAAGCGATCAACGACTATTTGCAAATCTCATTAATGATCACTTTAGACAAACAACGCCTAAAAGTGTTTCTTCAATGACATCATACACAAAGAATCATAGATTTGATAACTACAAGCATTCTACCAAATGCCTAGCCATTTAACCAAACAAAAACATTTATTAGATTTAACCTAGAACAATCAACATTGATTCTACCTTTTAGTGCTACCGTAGGATAAATATGATAAAAACCCACATTAACATACTCATCTAGCAAGGTTAACATCATTTACAGAACAAGAAGTTCTAATTCTTTATTCTTAGATTTTCATGCCAAAAGTAAGAAGAAATTGTACACTTTCCTAACACCCTATCAATTAATAATACAAACACTTTATATTCTCAAACAACCCATAGAATAATTGAATTAAATATAACATTAATGGCTCAGTAAATTCTAAACAATAAATGTTCATGAAAGAGTATATTAGAGAATCTCACTACATGAGTTTGATAGCTTCAATCAATTACTCCTAAGTGATAACTAGCCTAGATAATGAAAACCCATAACAAATCTACAAGAATTCATGGAAGAATTGAAAAAAAAACTATGAAAAAATGAAGAAAACTAGGGTTTGGAGGCTCCAAGTCGGGCTCACTTGAAAATGGGGAAGCTAGGAAGGAGAAAAACAACATACATGGGCTGCTGGACCCTTTGTCACGTACCGTGCACATTTTTCACCGACCATGCATGTTTTTCACTGACCATGACAAGCTCTCTGCTCAACTTCTACCAATTTCCCAAATAATTGGACTTCTCTTCAAATTTTCGTTGCATTTTTAATCCCAAACTCTTCAAACCTGAACCCTTCAATAGCAGTTTCCAAAATGATCTTCAAAATACTTCATAAATCAATGAATTAGGACATTAAATATGTGACATCATCCTAACCCTCTAATTGATAAAATGTCAATTTCCTTCTTCGACCCTTCTATATTCTACCATGTTTCGACTCGTGGAATTCAATCTTCTACAATCCTTGTGAATGGCTTTCACTATATAATTACAAAGTGCTCATGAGAAATATACAAATTAAGTTCACAAAAAGGAATCTAGATGCTTGTAGAGACCAAAAATCTATTAGACTCAAAATAGGTTACAAAACAAAGGATTTAGATACAAAAAATGAAAACGGTTATCTAAATAAACCCCTTATGATGTAACCTAACTAAATCTATAAATATTCTAACAAAAAGATGACAAAAGAGATGTTAAATGCTTCAGAAAATACATGCATTTGACTTCTCATCACATGACTAGATGATGATTTTAAGATTCTTAGATCTCCATATTTTTATGCCTATGAAAATTCATGCTTTATGATCCGCACTCCGTGGGGCCGTTAATAACACAGACCTTTTATGGGAGAGTAGTTACTAAGCGGCGGGAGATCAAATAGAAAAATTTATGTGTTGCTCCCGTGCTGGCTACCAACTACCATAGAGTAGCTAGTGGTAAGTACAGGGGTCGTCTGCAGAGATGCTAGAATTCAAAAGTTAACAACACATAACTCACAATCGGGTTTCACTCCGATTGTGTGTTGGGAATAGCCAGTGCTACAAACATGGTTTTTTTTGGGAAGGGGGATTCTACAAACTACTAAGCATGAAAAATAATAGAACAATCTATATTAAGCTAGCCTTTGGGATATTTGCATAACATGACCGATAAATGAATTTGATCCTAGATTCTATCTCATATGAGACATATAAACCTATCTCATGTCTATGTCACTTAGTGTGGATGATATTCAACACTTCCCAATGTCACACAAAGGTACCTGGCCCATTTTAATCCTATCAACACCACCTCCGTAATTAGGGAAGACGCATCGATCACTTGGATAGCACAATTCCTTTCTCCATAAATCTCACTCCAAATTCTAACGTGCCCCCATGTAGAGGATCAAGTGCCTAAGCAGTTGCCTTGCAGGTGTTACGCCCATTAGGTATGAGAGTAAGGAAATACATCCCGGGCACTCCACTATGGATGCTTCTGCCTAGGCCTATAGAGGGAAAGGAATTGACGACTCACAATGACTCTAGGGTTGAAATGGCGATGGTATTTTTATGATGATATACACCTAAAAACATGTGATAATCGATGCATTTAGCACATTTATTAGTATTTTTTTGGTTGGTTGATTGCTAGGTTTAGTCGGGTTTATATTATAAGGGTTTTACATAGACATTATTGGTTTTCTTGTCTAAATTATTAGTTTTATAGAATTATTAGACCTAAGGGATGTTATGTCCTTATGAGCATCTAGATCTTGTTTTGTGAACTTATTTGTAAGATTGCTCGTAATCACTTCGGCGTAGATTGTAGAAGGTCATTCGCAAGGATGGTAGTAGACAGAAGGCCACGAGTCAAAATGTGGTAGTAGATGAAATCAAGCTTAGAAGAGAAAGGAATAGAAGCTCAACAAATAAAGAACTAGCACGGCGGTGTAATACTGCACGAGCAGTGCCTGCCAAAATGTATTGTGCCAAAGTGCCTAGACATGGGCCGCGAAGAACTACATGACCTATGCTGTTCAACAAGATTAAACCCTAAGTATGCAACATGGCCCATGCCAAAATGCGCAGCCTGTTCCCCTTGAAGTTAGAATCCTAAGACCAGCCCACAAGACATGAAGATTTTCATGACCGCGCCTTCAGTTTCCCAGAAATTGACTCCCAACAAGTGACCCACAATGTTATGCATGGATCACGCCTCTCAGAAGGTGAACTTAGGCTTCCATCTGGCAGTCCGTAAGGTTATATACGTCCCGTGCCATTCAAAAAAAATTAGAAGGTGCTTCCAGTCGGTGGGCCGCAAAGATATGCACGATCGTGTATTCAGAAGACATGGAATTCACGCCCAGCAGGCGGCCCATGCTCTATTGCACGAGTCACTTTACATGGGCTGTGTGCTATTGCATGGCCTGTACGAAACAGCTGCTAGGGTTTAAGTTGCTCTTTTTGGGCCTCTTTTAAGGCCCAATTCTATCTACTATTTATATGGACCCATGTCTACTAGGGTTGAAGGAAGAGAGAAGTTTTGAGTAGTTATTTTTCCTTGTCCTAGTTTTTCCAAAGAGTAGGTAGAGCGAGAAATGAGTTAACCTTTCTCTCTTAGTTTAGTTCTTCTTGTTTTGCCCAAGGGCGCTGAATCCAATGGATCAATTGGATTCAATGCTTAGGGAGTAGTGATTTAGCTTGGGATTTTAATTTGTATTCATGACTTGGTAGTTATTTTTTAAGATTGTAAGATCTTCCTATTCTTTAATGCTTATGAATATTATTTTGACCTGTGCCTTAAATTCTTGTTAAATGTATGATTGATATACTATGTTGGCTTACAAGTTACTCCTTAGTCTTATTTCATTGTATGGTGCACTATTGTTGTCCTCTTGGGAGTGTTAGCTAGGGTTATATGGGGAGTTATAAGTCTGCGAGTGTGTGGGTGTATGCATGTGGTTCGTGAGCACTGCTCCGAAGACCATACACTAGTAAGAACTGGAGTACTCACTAGTGAGACCTGGACAGTGTCCCGATAGGAGGACCCTGAATTTTAAATTCCTAGCATCTCTGTGGACCCTAACCTTTAAATTCCTAGCATCTCTGTGGACGACCCTGAACTTGCCACTTTTTACCCTTTGGTATTTAGTAGTAAGAACGGGAGAAATTTTTTAAATATCTATCTTTGTGAAGCTCTCTGTGGGTTAAATTCTCCCTTAGGTTAACGACCCCGCAGAGTGCAGATAAAATTTTAGAGCCGTTGCCGGGGATGCTAGTTTGAAGATTTAACTGTTAACTTGCATTGCTAGTTGGTAGAGTAGTTACTGTAGTTTTTTTCTTTTATTTTGTGCTTAGGATTTTTAGTTGGTTTTTAGTGTTGAGCCTTTGTGATAGCTATTCCGATTACTCCTAATCAGTTTGCTAGTGTTTGTCTTTAGTTTGGTATTGTCTAGTTTATGGTTTATGGTACATACCATACCACGAGCTTAGGAACTTTACACTACCTAGAGGAAAATGTAGATGGTCGGTGAACGAGAAGGAGGAGATCTAGGGTAGAGGTTCTAGAAGGATTGACTATTGTAGTTAAGGAGACTGTTGAGATAATGGAAGACAATAGGATACTTAGGGAGTTGATGGCTCTGAAATTGGAGAATCAATCCCTATGCACCGTCTTTCCACCCTTGCCACCAAATGTAACTTGTGGGTTGTAGAGCGATATGATCCAATGCTTGCCCACCTTCCATGGGATAGCCAGTGAAGACCTGAACAAGCACTTGTCGGAGTTTCACCTAGTGTGCACCAATATGAAGCCACTAGGGGTGTTGGAGAAAGATTACAGCTTGAGATCCTCTCCATTATTGTTGTGAGATATAGCTAAGGATTAACTATACTACCTCCCATCAGGTTGCATCACTTCCTGGATGGATATGAAGCGAAGGTTCCTTGAGAAGTACGTTCCTGCTTCCAAGTCTGTAGGTCTAAAGAAGAAGCTTTCCAACATTTTGCATTTGGCAAATGAGTCCCTCTACGAGTTTGGGAGCGGTTCAAGAGATTGTTGGCGAGCTGCCCCTATAGTCCGTTCAAGGAGGAGCCGGGATTTGGTGTAGGGCCTTTGTGATAAAGATATAAGACTGGTCAATGTTTTATGAAATGGATCCAAGAAAACAAAAGCCCTAAGGATGCAATGTCATTATTCGAGGAGATGGGCAACGGTACAAGACAATTCGGTACCCGATCCAGTGTGAAGACCAAAGAGGAGGCCGCTCATTCTCCCAAGCTAGAGGAACAAGTCCAAGCACTTTCTTCCATGATGAAAGAGTTCATGAAGGGGAGACCTTAACAAGTTAATGTGTGTGGCATTTGTTGTCTTGGTAATCCAACCGATACATATTCGTAAATGGTTGAAGACTTTGAAGAAGTGAAGGCTGTGGGCTTTAATGGTGGAAATAGGAAATTTTCAAGGTGCAAACAACAAGGGTTCTGAAGGAACCAAGGCGGAGAAAGGAAAAACCTCTAACTTTTGGTGGAACGAGGAAAAATAAGGGTACAATTAACGTGGACAACCTCAAACATACCCAAAGGGAGAAAGACCTTCAAGCAACAATGCCTTTTTGTACAAGTTAGATCGGGAGGAATTTGTAGATGCAACTACCCAGTTGGCAAAGAAGAGTGATGTGTTTGTAGAGCAGACAAAGAGAGAGATCGAGAAAATCGGCACTAGAGCCTTTTCAAGTATTAAGAATCTAGAGGTGCAAGTTGGTCAACTCTCCACTTAGGTGATCCAACTTAAGGCTAAGGAATCTAGCAAGCAATCATTCCAACCTGAGGTTAATCCATGGAATGTGAGTTCCTTGAAGTTCAGAAGTGTGAAAAAGGTACGCAAGGTTGAGAAGGAGTTTGGGACGATAAACTTGTGGAAAGAAACAAGACCAACCTTGAAGAACAAGAGTTGGTTGTTGAATAGGATCCCTCCAAGGAGCTCTCTAACATCGAGGCAAGGGTGATCCCTCTGTCGCCGTTTCCTAGTGCTCTATGGGGAAGGCCAAAGGTGGCAACCAATGAAGTGCAAATTATAGAGTCTTCCAG
>JAULKJ010322148.1:10826-29388 GCA_032355405.1 Rubia balearica
AGAGAGAAAATATGACTTTGAGTCTTCCAGAAGGTTGAGGTTAGCATTCCGATTCTTGATGTGATTGAGCAAGTTCCCTTGCTAAATTTTTGAAAAATGCTTGCACTAAAAGAAGGATAAAACTAACTCAGAAAGTATGTCAATTGAAAATGGGGGGAGTTGCCACTTTGTCTCATAATAATATTCCTAAAAAGTGTGATGAATCCGAATGTTTTCTATCCTATTTATTTAGGTGGTAAATTGGTGAAGAATGCTATTATTGACTTAGGTGCCTCTATCAACGTGATCCCTTTTAGCCTATCTGAGAATCTTAACATAGGCGAGCTTAGGGATACTAGGGTTATTGTATGACTAGTTAATAACTCCTAAGCTCGCCCTACAGGTATAGTTAAGGATGTCATGGTTAGGGTAGGAAATTTAGTGTTTCTGGTGGATTTCTATGTCTTTGATGTATTGCATGATGGTGGTGCACACGTAATTTTATTGGGGAAACCTTTTCTAAAAACATCAAGGACTAAAATAGATGTTCATTTGGGAACACTAGTCATAGAAGATGATGTTGCTAAGGTTTGATTTGAGATTTACAAGTTTAAGCATAGCTCACCTATTTCTTCTCTTATGTGTAATGGAATATCTATATGTGTTGAACTTGTCCAACATGATAAACTTTGCATGATTTATGATGATGAATTGAGGAGTTCCTTGATAATATTGATGAGAGTGATGAGCGAAATCCCCTATCTTGAGCTTTAATTGTGAAAAAAATGTTGATGAAACATGTAGATTGCGTGAGTTTACTGATGATATTTTTACTGTGGATTCTATGGTCACTAACATGCAGCAGTTGGTCAAGAGTGGCGAGGACTTAAAACCTCCTCGAACGCCTCCTAAATCCAAGGAATTGGCTAAGGAATCAACATTAGCCAATGCTAGTTATTGGGATTGTGATGATGTACTACCCACCATTGAGACCTTGCATGTTTGATCTTCTTTGAATAAAAAAAATTGATGATGCACATGTTGATAAGAATGATTTGTATGTTCGTGGTGAAATTAAGAATGTTTTTCTTCCAATTGGGAACACTAACATGCAGTGGAGAAGGAAGCGGGGTAAGGATTTAAAAAATCCTAAACCCTTTCCTACTCCCAAAATAAAAAGAATGTATCTACCATTATGAATGACAAATGTGTTTGGTATGTATCTCCCAAAGTTAAGGGTAAGCCTAAGATAATGTGGAGACCTGTTCAAAGGGACTTGGTCATGGGTGGTGTCAAGGATGGTGATTCCCGTGACCAATCGACTTGTTTGTAATTAGCCTTTGAAAATGCATGAAAAATAA
The DNA here is from genome assembly GCA_032355405.1 of Rubia balearica. Lineage (NCBI taxonomy): Eukaryota > Viridiplantae > Streptophyta > Magnoliopsida > Gentianales > Rubiaceae > Rubia > Rubia balearica. The sequence continues at coordinate 12,167 of JAULKJ010322148.1, forward strand.
GTCGTGAGGATGACAATAGAAAAATGGTGCTTTTATTTTGTGTTAGTAGGTTTCGAAAAATATGCTTATGATATTTGGAATGTGTTTATTTTGGTGGTGTTTTAGGTATTATTAGTCATGAGAATTTTGAATGGAACAACACTATACTCGGTTTTCATTTTTTTGTGACAAAATTTTAAGGAACAAAGATTGACACGGACTGTTTGAAGCCTCGTGTCAAAATGCAAAGCACGAGGCTATTTTCTGCAGCATGACTCGTGCCAAAGGAGGCCGGCGCTAGGCATTCATGTAGCACGAGCCATGTCATATGAGTTAATTTCGTGCCACCCAAGTTCACCAATTAGATTTGATGAATATTCCTATAAATTTCCTCGTTCCTCACCATGTTCTTCACTCTTCTTCTTCCCTCAAACCCAGCTACTCAAAATAACCGAACTCACCTCTTCTCCTAACATAAATTCCGTCATAACTTCCTCAATTCTTAACCAAATCGCGTCAAACATGTCCCAAATTATTCCTCTCTCCATCCAACACTAAGATCATAACAAATTGCATCTAGAATCACCATAAAACCTCCCAGATTTTGAAAAGGGGAAATTCGGCCTTTTCTTCAATATTTCTTCCAAAATTGAAGATTTTACCCATTCTGAGGGGTAGGGATTATTGGAATCTAGTCTAGGAGGAGTTCCGCACACACTGTGAGCACACATTTATCAGATTTTGTCTCTGATTCTCACTATAGGTACTAGTTGAACATTTCTTGAAAAATTTGGAAATTTGGATATTTTCAGGACTTCTTGAAATGGGCTGAGTGTGATTATATCTTCTTCTGGGATATTTTGAGTGTGGGGTAGTTTCTGAGATTTTTGAGCCGTTATTCATTGCTTGTTGGTATTGTGCATTATTCTTGCTGTTAGTATGCCACGTAGACAGAAGGCAGGTCCTAGCAAGTCATTTATGGGGCTACTCACGATCTTCGAGAAGTATCAGGAGCGATGGGAGCGTCTTGTGGGATGGCTTATCCTTAAGACTAAATTTGTAGATGAGAGGACCCTCAAGGAACTAAACTCTACAAACCAATCAAAGTGCTTCTGAAGAGGATATGGCCAAAGGGCTTCATGAAGAAGTCAGCCCCCACTTACACTAGGTATACTTAGAAGTTACCAGGGACCATAAAGCCAGGGGTCAATAGGTTTGGTGGGAAGATAGTCAGGTTTCATCTGGGAGACGTGGCCCAGTCAATGACTTATAAGGAGATAGCTACATGTTTCTGGTGGAAGGATTATACTGAGGTGGATGGATATGCAGAGGACAACTTGGGTTTTGATGTACATACTTTCTGGCCTACCATCACTTAACGGTCGCAGGTGAAGGTGAACAAGAACAGGGATATAGTGCACCTTAAACTTATGTATGTAGCTAGGCTTTTGAGCATAGTTGTGAGTTGCCACATGGAGGCCACCACTTCTACTGATTGGGACTGCAGGATCCTGTGGTTGATTTGCACTGGGCGAGCTTCCCCTGATCTTGTACATGAATTCATCATCCACTGGTACAACCTTTCTATGAGACTGAAGGGCAAGATAGTAGATAGGGGCATGATAACACTTCTAACTACTCATTTTGGACTTCTGATGAATAAGGATATGCGGGAGAACTCAAACTCCACATAAACCCTATCTTATGGAGCTATGTAGGAGGCATCGATGATAATCTAGATGCTGGGCTGATTTAATGGCACTATAAAGGTGCCAACTTCATGAGACTCCCCTAGTCCAGTAGGACCAAGCTAGCATCGATATTCCAGTTGCATAATCTCATTATACAGTCAGATTAGAGGGGCACAGGTAGTAGTGGGAGGCCCCCATGGAGGGCTGGATGAAGAGTCGGGAGAGGAGGATCAGATTCCTGAGCAGTTAGCACAGTCACCCCCATTGATCACTAGTAGTTTAAGCCACCACCGATGTTTGTGCAGCCACCACTTATGAGCAGCAGTTCATGCCACATTTCCCTATTGAGCAGAATTTTGGACCACTACCACCTTACCACCGGCCGATTGAGATTTGGGAGGAACCCTATCAGTCTGTTGGGTGCAGTTGGAGAGGTTCCTACATGCATAGTTACCCCCTCTATGTTAACTATTTCAGGGAGTAGGGAAGACAGAGCAGCCGTGGACCCCCTCATAGTTCTGAGCCACACCGACATAGCATCTCCATTATATTCTAATATGAGGGTCACCCTTGATAGCATCCGCAGTTCAGCACATTTCGAGAGCACGGTTCACAGGGATTCCAGTCTGCCTCATTCTATGACATGTGGGCCCAGTTGCTAGAACACAAGCTGAATAGGATGCATGCTTGGGGGGGCTCCATCTTCGGAGTTTTCCAGGATGTGAGCCAGCTTAGAGCATAGCTCAACTATTATTGGCTGAGACTGCATACAGGTTTGACCGGGTGCATGATCAGCTATAGTACTTGAATGGACATGGGCTTGCTACACCTTGATATGCGGGAGATCACTGATAGACTGTGGAAAATGGGAATTGGAGATGTGCAACCACATCATGAGCCTTTGGTAGGCACGTGGAGCTAGACGTGGCGGACGATTTTGAGGATTCATGGTGTTTCCAACCTTTTTTTTGCCTTGGTTATATGGATTGGGGACAATACATGAACTAAGTATGGGGGAGTGGTTGGAACACCTTCACATGGTGGCACCTTCTCCTTTCTTTTTCCCTCATCTCATTTTGAAAACTTTCTTCATTCGTTTGTTTTTGAAAACTTGTTTTTGGTGTGAGGGAACCTTTTTTTGTAGTTTGTTGGGATGTTGGAACACTTTTAGTGGTGTAATTTTTTTAATTGATTATCTTCATGTAGTATGAGACCCACTTTTGGGGCATTTTGTGCTACACAATTTGTTTTTTGAAAAATTGAAGGAAAAAACTTACCCTGCTAAGTCAAAAACTTGAAACGCTAGGATGAATAAGTTCAACTTGTGAGAAGCTAGGATGAAAACCCGAAAGATCTTCTAGGAAAAATGAGAGAAATTGAAAATGATCCTATGGTTCTCTTTAATTTTCAATTGGAAATCCTTTTGGTAGAGTAAATTAGCTTCACACTCATCTTTGTGAATTTCACCTTTTTATTGGCATGATTGGTTGGATAGATTGCTTTATCTTTTTCGAAGAGTGAGAGTTGTAAGAGTCTCATATCTTTGGGGGAACTAGGGTAGTCTAGTAATAAATGTTGAATGTGTTGGGGAACTCTCTTTGCATGCTACTTTCCGATTTGATTTTTGCTCGTTTTTGTTTACTCAAGCACGTGTAAAGGTTTAAGTGTTAGGGGGAGATTGATCTTCACCAAAAATCATGTGTTAACCAATACATTTAGCACATTTATTAGTATGTTTTGATTGGTTAATTTCAAGGTTTAGTCGTGTTTACAGTACAAGATGTTTAGATAGCCATTGTTGGTTTTCTTATCTAAATCCTTATTATATGCACGCATATTATCGTTAGATATACATGCTTATGAATGAGTATAGTTTCATCCTTATCTCAAATATGTATGTCGTTTGTGGTTGTTAGTGATTTATCATCGTAAAGGTTCATATTTTACCTCAAAATGAGTAACACATGGTGAACATGCGACGTCGCACAACATTAATTGGGCTATAGATCGTTAGAACTGACCAGTGTGTAACGTCATTTATAAACTAAGTTTAGGCACTGATTTGGACAGACAATGCATGTAACTTTGCACATTATTCATTTGCCTAGTGCGATTTCATAATCGACTAATGGCCAACGTCGGTCATAAGCAGGGGAAATGTGTCACATTTTTACCTTCTCATTTCACCTTGTTGATATGTATTTGAACCATTTATATGATTTTTTGACAGGGTCTAAGAGAAAAAAATAGCAATTTTGCAAGAGGAAACAAGAGTCGAGGAGGTTACGCATTAGTTACGAGAATAATCTTGAAGGAAATGTTCGAGGTTATAGTGTTTGACAAGGTAGAGCAAGAAATGATGGATGAGGAGGAAAGAATTTTTTACAAAATATCCCACATCCGATGAGGTTCCCTGATTCGAAAAATGGCTAAAAGGATACAAAGGTTGTGGGAAGAAGGAGGGTAAGTTCCACACCAAAGATGCGGAGTTGGTTGCGCAACAAATTGTAAGTTTTCTAACTTTCTTGTTAATAAATTATGAGTGCTTTTGTTCAAGTATAGTTTCAAGTAAATGAGATGGATTATCGGTAATTTATAGGAGGATCTAAAAAGAGAAAAAGAATCTGTCGAGTTCATTGGGGTAAGAAAAAGGGACATAATAGGAGTTGCGCTTAGCAAGAAGGAACATCCGGGTTGGGTCTGGGGTGTCGGTACTCTTGCTACATATAGGGACATCTTTGTCAAACCTTGACTACCCAAGGTTGACATTGCTTCAAGTAGTCAAGAAAGAGAGATAGATGCTTTGAAGTCCACATTAAACCAACTAGTGGTTCTTGTGTTGTAAGATTCGAATAGGAGGAAACTGCCACCTGAGTTGGAGAGAATTATTGCAAGTACAAAAATAAAAAACTAAAAACCTCAAATCGTCCTCAGTCTTCTTCTCCAACAACATCAACAAATGAAAACTCGAGGTGTGATAGTAGACCGTCCAACAGTCTAGGACTTTGACAACACCTATTGCCTTTGATTGACTAAGATCGGAATTAGTAGTAGCCAACCAACGCAACATGAAAGTAATAGTATATAAGAAACACATTTCATTTCATATAGTAAATTATAATTTGTTTTTAATTAGCAAGTCTTCTTGTGTAGGATAATTCCTTGCGCATACTACTTTCCGAACTTGTTTATGGTGAGAGCCACGTCGTGGCAGGATGTAAAATGTAAACATCAATACGAGTGCATCATTATACTTAGGTAGCGTAGGAGATTGTAGTGATCAGTGGAACAAAGATCCTAGTAGATGGTATAATTCTTCCAATCCAGAACCCGAGTCAAGTACAGTAGATGAGGTGTTAGGAATGTTTGTTGAATGGTCTCTTCGTTTAGTGGATATTTTGACAACGAGATTTCTAAGAAATTAACAAGATAATTATATGGTATTACCTATGAATAGAGACAAATGTTGTGCACATAACTTACCAGTTGATTTCATGTAGATCGAGACAAAAATTAGCAGCTTGGCAAAATTTCCCAACAATGCATGTGGGAATATGAAAGCTATAAAGTCTCGTGTCAATAGAATGAATCCACCACCATTCAATCCCTCAAAAGATGGTTCCCTAAATAACATCCACATAGTTGTGGCGACTCACTCTTTATCATCTTCGTACAAAATCATTTTGCAAGAAGTAGGTATCGTTGGGTACAAGGTAAACCCAATCATCCAGAAGGAGGATTTGGAGGACTTGTTCCACTTCAATAATGTCCCAACTCCCGTGATGCAACTACATTGCATGTCACCTAATTTCATTCATCAATATAATTATTGCATTTTGCTTCAATCTATCAAGACTAACCACGTTCACAGGCTCTTGCTTGTACAATCCATTTTCAAAACAAAATTATGGATTGGGGTTCTTTTCCCAAGAAAGATCCAACATGAACATATTGCGATGGAAGAGTGTTTTGCCTACTTGAACTCCCAATTGACGCTAAAGGAAAATTTGATATATATCACACCTTATTACGAGAGGTGAGTCTACTATACTTAATTACTGCCTTATGTGATTATAATGGATGAATGAGAATTTCATTTTTCAAGCAAACATTGTATGGTGGCCATCATCGTTCTTCCTTCAAACATGGTGTTCTAAGTCAATCAACACCCCTAGAAACAATTACATTCGCAATTTCAAAGGTGATGATGAATCCCATAGTTAGCAACCGCAAAGGATTCCAATGGAAATCCCTAAGGTTAGAATTTATTTCTAACACCATAAAAAACAAGCGACATCATCGGAAAACGGTTAATATTACCTGCGTATTTTGAAGGATTTGGTCTCGCATGTGAAGGAGAATAAATTTTATCTACAAAAGGTATCCTCATAAGCATCTATTTTTTTGATCAATAATATCATGACATTGGCCAACCTTTTCATTCTTTATAAGATTACTCCATGTTGTAGTCTTTTCCAGAGGACAAATCATCGTACCCCGTCAACATTTTTTAAAAAAGAATCATTCTCTAAAAGGCCCATTGATACCCTCCAAGGTATTTTTTGACACCTTGATATATCTCTAGCTAGCTATGGAGTATCAATTATATAGTTCATTTTTTGTAAATTTTGATAGAATAGTTTGTGTATTGAAGGTGCATATTTTATCTTTCTAGTTTGTATGCATTATGCATGGTGTAATCACATGCTATCTGAAGGGCTTTCAACGCCAGGTATACATTTCAATGTATTTCTATTCATGTTTTTTACATAAGGGAAACATCGTACCTATATCATGTACCATTCAGTTGACCCAACAAACCATGAGCAACATTACTACATGCTCGCATTGGGTTGTCGATGGTACCACGAATAGAAGGACTTCTCTTAATCAAAATGGCGTTGTTACAGGAACCATGCCGCAATCTGTGACATGGCAAGCTCCTTGTAGAGCCCAAAAATTTAACCCTAGTCCCACCATGACGTGCAACCTTGGTCTATTAAAATAGCGCCATGTTTATTGAAATGCCATGTCCTCTTTTAATTGGAGTCAACAACTGCTATTCGGATCCGCCAGCGTCGCACCTTCTTTTGCACATCGACTATGAATTCGTTCCACCTGATATCGCTGACTGTTCGGTAAGGGTTTCATCAAAATGATATTTACTTCAGTTATTTTGCACAGATACCGGGGTAAAAAATTTCATTTACCATGGTTCAAAATTGCAGTTATAAATCAAATTATGCGATGTCGGTAAAACAATTATACGACGTTGGCTATCTTCATGAAAGATATTGCACCTTCTATTAGAGACATTGTCAAGCACGATGTCGCACCATCTATTAGCGACATTGCCAAGCACAATATCGTACGCCTTTTGGGAAGTTGGTTGCCTATGCCGACGGACCAAAGTTGCTCATTCGTCGGTGATAATGTTAGCCCTTGAGTATTTACCTTGGGTTTTTCCAACCAAAACCAAAGTAAAAAAACTTTTTACCTCGATTTTTAACTGAGATAAAGTGCATATGAAACACTCAAATACAAAACTAACCAAACCTCCGCAGTGAAGAAAATAAGGAGCTCCGACATTCCAGGTAATTTGGCCTTATTCATTTGGAAGGTGTTGTACAATTCCTTACCTTTTGATAATGTGATGACTGTGATGGGTATTAATGTAGTGTCTAAATGTTTCTTTTGTAACCAATTAGACTCCCTAGAGCACTTTTTTAATTCCTATCCATTTCATGGTGCTTCGTGGTAAAAAATATACAATTTTATGCATATTAAAGAATGTTTTTATCCCTCGATGTGTGACAAAATCTGTTCTTATTTTTATTTTCACTCGTTTTATAAATCCCAATTACATGTAATTAAAATACTTGCTCTAGTTACTTTACGGCATCTTCAAAAGGCAAAGAATAATTTCCTATATGATGATAAGCCACAAAATCCATAAACGGTAATCCACTGCATAAAAGATATGTGTTTTACTACTTTCTCAGTTCACCCTATCTAACTGAGTTCTGATATTGATAAATAATGGGTGAAATAGGACTGATGACTTATCTGGGAAATAATTTTAAAACAAATCCCACATATTTTAATTCGGACTTCCCCACAATCATGTCTTAAAGCTAATGTTGACTCATCTTTCCTGATTAATATGGTCAGTAAACATGGCATCATATTTAGGGATTTTAGAGGTATGCTATAAATGTTTTTTACTCATGTTCCTTTGCTAAGTCTACACTTGAAGCTGAACTCACAAGTATCCAGCTAGCCTTAGAATTTATTAAGTCATCTAACTAGTCCCATGTACTCTTGGAGTCTGATTGACTCACTGCTGTCCAATCTATTCGAAATGTGATGAAAGTGCAATTCAAACTCTATCCTAAGTGTGTCATGATTAGGGATAGCCTGAATTCAACTAAAATAGCAATTGTGCATATGGAATCAAACAATGTAGCTGATTACATCCCTAAATCTGGACACCTTATGATTCTAGATATGAAATCTCATCTCATTCTAAATGCTAATTTTGATAGCAAACTGACAGGACTAATTTATCTAGATAAGAATGGGATGCCCTCAATTAGGTTTCAAACTTTCCAACCCCTCCAAATTTCATGATTCCGAACTTCTCTTCTCCTTGTCTTTTTTATTTGCTACTGTTCTATGTAATGAATTTTTTAGGTTACTAACATAAGATTTGTCTTCTAATAGTGTGATCTCCTTCTATTTTCTTTCTAGTATGCATCTAAACATGTCTAGGAACTACTACCATGTCTTCCTTTTTTGGTCTTTCTTTGAAACTTCTTTCTGCTAATTTTCTGGTTACACTTGCAGGTGCCGAACTCGGACCATCGAAGAGCAGTAGCTGCCATCGGAGATTAATATCGGTTAAAAAATAACCATTTATATTCTAGCTATAGATCATATGAGATGGTAAGAAAATGGTTCTGTTTGAATGGATCTTAAGTCCTCCCTCTGCTCAACATGCCTATGTGCTCGAATCTAAACAGCGTCAAGGAGTCTCTTTATTTCGAAGGCTAAATCCACTTGCCTTGTCACTTATTTGTCTCAAAACCTTTGAATTGACACAGGGGGTGGAGGTTTGTATGCGTGGAAACACAAAGAAGGGCCTGATATTCGATATATTTAGCATATGGATATTTCTTCCAAGTTTTGAGGGTAACCATAGTTGCCTGGTTGTAGTATATGTAACTAACCACTACTGGACCATTGTATCTCCTTTTATTTTATTTTTCCTTGGGGAGCCTAATGATAAACCCCATAATTATTTTTTTTTAAACCAAGGAAAAGGCTAAGAATTTGACATTGGCTAAAGGATGAACATGACTCCCCAATTGGTGAGAAAGAGCGCAAAGGTAAGGATGGCATTTTGTAAAGACCTCTCCACAAAGAAGCCATCGTTCCGTGACTCCGGAGACCCAATGCTAGGTTTTTTAAAAAAAAATTAATTGCATGAAAAATAATTCGTGAGGACGATAATATAAATACGGTGTTTTTCTTTGTTTTGGTATTTTAGTTGATAGTTGTTTGCATGTTTTGTACTCCCTCCGTCCCACTTTAAACTTTCAAATTACTTTTTGCACAAACTTTAATACAAGTATATGTGGCATCTTTTTAATGGGTGATGAGAGTGGACCTACATAAGTTAAATGAAAGGAAGATTTATGACCACATATTTATGGATAAATGTAGAAAGTTTAGAATTAGGAAGTTTATAGTTGGACGTCCCAAAAAATAAATTAGGAAGTTTAAAGTGGGATGGAGGGAGTATGCCGCAATGGATTTTGTTGAGAATTCTGATTGTCATTAAACTGTGATCGAGCCTTGTGGTTTTAGTTAGGAGAAAATAGTATTTGTTGTAAAATGTTAGAAACAAAGGTGCAGGGGAGCAAGAGACGTGTATGACTCATGTAGGAAGAACTGGCATGAGGCCTTCATATGCCCGGTCATGCCATGCCTCGTGCTTGACAAAAAATGCTGCAGTCAGGCAAAGGTACAAAATTTTGACAAAAACAAACTTTGCCAAAATAAGCATTTTTACCCCGTGAAATTTACAGCTTTCTTCTTCACCAAATTGGTTAGTGCCAGTGGTACTACACCAAGAATTAACATCTTTTCTGGACATGAATTTATGAAGCCTTTAATCAAATAAAATTCCTTTTCCCCCAAACCATTACTGCCTTATTTTTGTCTCTCCCCTAAATAATCCATTTGTGAAAAGTTATTAATTCTCTGAATCCAAATTCAGAGTATCTTCTCCCATCAATTTAGGTCACTTAATTCACTCTAATAACTTCAAAACATCAATTCTCATTTCACAATCGGAAAATTTTAGATTTTGCATTCTCTCAAGGGAGAGCACTCTCTGCTTTTTCTTGTGTGATCTTCATCTCCTAGCCTCCACATTTGGGTAGTTCTTTAAATTTTGTGTTTCCTTTCTTTCATTAGCATGATTGTGTTATATGGGGGGACTTGGAATTTGAACATTTTGAATGTTTTGTGGGAGTATGTAGGTTATGTGCATGATCTTAGGTTGAACTAAGTGTAGGGGAAAATAATAATTCCTTAGTTGAGATGATATAAATTACCAAATTTTGGATCTCTAGGAGCATGATTGTTTCTAAGTAATCTTTGTGTATAAGCCTTGTGTATTTTTCCATTACCATTTTCTTGCGTGCTGTGAAAGAATGGTTCCTAAGAGGAGTAGACCGGAGAAAGGAACTACTTCCTAAGTTGATAAGAGGAAGGGTTCGGCCAAAGTTGGGAGACAAGAGCCAAAACACTCATGGCTCCTACTCCCGCTACTTTTTATGACTTCATGGGATTGACAAACATTTTCGGGGGTGTGGCTCGGAAGTAGAAGAATCTTGATAGACCGAAGAGAGCAATCTTAGAAACCAAGTTTGCATGCAAAGAGACATTGGAGACACTAGGCCTACTCTAACCCATCACCTACTTTCTAGGTCGGATAGGCCTATAAGGTTTCCTCAAGATGCTTTCCAAGATGTATATTCGTTGATCTTTGGAATTCTTGGCGATTATAGAGAAAACTTCGGAGAATGATGGGAGGAGGACCATTACATTCCACTTGGTTGACAAGGAGTATTCAATAACCCATAGGGAAGTTACGAGAGCGTTTGGGTGGAAGTACAGGAAGGAAGTTTCGAAGACACATAGACAAGGTCTCCCGTTCTCGTTGAGCAATTTTTGGAGGAACTTAGCAGGCGTGGATAGGAACCACTTGGGAAAGAGTAGTACAAAAGTTTTTCTAGCTTTGCGGTACGTGCACCGACTTCTATCAATGGGAGTTCTATGTCACAAGATATCTCTCAATGCCCTAACAGAGACATGAAGATTCTCTGGGATATGACTCCGGAGGGGAACTTCAATCCCAACTTGGTGGAGACATTTGTGCAAGAATGCATATTTATGTGGAAGAAAAAAGCTGGGAAGATACTGATTGGAGGAATGGTCGGCCTTCTTGCACAGTTCCTAGGACATGAGGTGTCACCTCGGTTTGCTTTGGCAAACTTAGGCCATTCTGGGATGAGGTATGCCATGGATTAGTTGGCAAGAGCTTCCATGATTTCCACCACTACGGAGGATCGGTTTGTTTGGCTATATGGTGGCGCGACCGTGTGCAACTTCATTGTGCTTCCACAACTCGAGCGCACAACAATCACTCATGATATCACATTGGAATATCTTTTCATAGCCCTAATCCAAGGTTCAAGAAGGATTTCTACAACATCTTATCGGGCCTTGGATGTGGACATCGAAGAAGTTGAGAACACCCCTAGAGTGCAACCTATCTAGACCAACTTACCGGAGGACTTCTTTGATCAATTTCACACATTTGGAGAATAACTCATAAATTTAACCCAATTAGTGCAAGAGGTTAGTCACATGGTAGGTGGTATGAACTTACAGATAGAGGAGTTTGGGATGAGGCTTGGCTCTATGGATGAGACCATGAAGACTTGGGGCTCTAGGCTATATTCCATCGAGAGAGAAGTGAAGGAAGAGTTTTTCGTAGTGAACGATATAAACAAAATGCAAGAGGAGGCCATGGAATAATTAATTGAGAGGATGCATGCCTCGAAGGCAAGAAGAGAGAAGGAGAAGGCACGAGATGAGTCACATAATAGCGGGACCTTTTGGGTCCCAAGAGTAAGTGTGTATCATCCTCCCCACTCCAATTTTGAGTTTTAAACTGTGTGATGCATTGGGGACAATGCAAAGGTTAAGTGGGGGGGGGGAGCAGTTAGGTATTTAGAAATTCAAGAAAAATTTCTTTGTGTTTATTTTTTTCTTTATTCTCCATGTAGTATGAATCTTACTTTTGGGCCTTTTATGCCACACAAAAAATTGAAAAAATTAAAAAATAAATATATACCCGGCTAAGTCAAAAACACAAAAGGTCGGCTTAGGCAACAGTGGAAAAGTCCCAGATAGGTTGAAAAACCGATGCAAACGTGAGAGGCCAAATGGTGTGGAAAAAGGTGAGATGTGAGCTTTAAAAAAGAAAAAAATATATGGGAAGTTAGGATGAAAACCCGAAAACGTTCTTAGGTAAAATGAGAGAAAATGAGAGAAATCGAAACTTATTCTATGCTTTGCTTGGCTTGTCTTTTTGTAGCTTCTTTGGTATAGTAAGTTAGCTTCACAAATTCACACGATTGAACTTCACCTTTGAATGACATGTTAGATTTTTAGATTACTTTAGTTTTCTTTGGGATATGAGAGTGTGAGAAGTTCTTATTTCTTGGGCGCTAGAGTAGTCTAGGAATAAAATGTTGGGCATTTTGGGAAACATCTTTGCATGTTATTGTACACTTGGATCTTTGCTTGTTTTTGTTTACTCGAGGACCAGTAAAAGTTGATGAGATGTGAAATGCATGTATTTCCTGAGGCATTTAACACCCCTTTGGTTATCTTTTGTATGGTTGATTGCTAGATTTAGGTGAGTTTACATTACAAGGGTTTAGATGACCGTTTGTTGTTTTCATATCAAAATACCTCATTTTGTAGCTTACTTAAGATCTAATGGATTCTATGTCCCTACAAGCGTCTAGATCCATTTTTTTGAGATTTTATTTATAAATTTCTCGTAGCCACTTCTGAATGTTTAGAAAGTCATTCGCAAGAATAGTAGTAGATAGTAAAATGGTATTAGCAGTGATTGTAGTAGAATGAAGGATAGAAGCTAAAAACGCGGTAGTAGGTGGATGCACTGAAGAAAAAGAGTCAAATCTGAAAGAAATGAAGACAGGTATAGGCCGTGTACATTTACATGGCCCATGCAAAACCAAGTGCTGAGGTGACTATGTCCCAATGCGGTCTGCATGCTTTTGCACGGCTCGCAAAGTCATATGTTGAATATCTGGGACTCCATTTTGCCGTCCATGAGCTTTTGCACGGCCGCACACTCAGAAGATGAAGACAAAGACTCTAGATGGTGACCTGTGTACTTTTGCATGGGTCTCACACTCAGACGATAAGAATCATCTCTCCATTCTACGGGCAATGCAGTTTTGTGCGGGGCGAACACTCAGTTAACCTTGAGAAGAACCTCCGGCCCGCGTGCGTTTGCTCGGGTTGTGCACTATTGTACGGCCTATGACAACTTGGCTGCTAGGGTTTATACACTTTTTCGGCTTTTCTAAAGCCCATTTCCACCTACTATTTAAGCAGCCACTAGTCTACTAGGGCTTAAGTAAGTCATAATTTCTAGATCTAAGAGTAGGTAGAGAGAGAAGGGTGTTATTCCTCTCTTCATTTATTTTTTGTATTTTTTGCCTACGGTATTGAATCCAATAATTTCTCTGGGTTCAATGTCGTTATATTAGTTTATTTCTTAGGGAATTATTTGTATTCATGATATATGTTGACTATCTCTATGAATAGTTGTGCTTGATTTGTGCTTTGCATTCTTGTAATATGTCTGGCATTTGTGTCCTATAATGAACCCAAAGATTCATGTGTAGTATACCATCGTGCTATGCTTGAATTTATATCTTAGAAGTGTTAAATCAGAGCTATTGTATGTAGGTTCGAGAGTACCAGGGAGGTGAGTGCATGCATGTTACCCCAAGAGTACCGTCCCGATCACTAGACTCTAACCTAATTGAATGGTCGTGTAATAATGATTCATATTAGGGATGCTAATTTATCCTTAACAGGAGGAAACCCTAGGCTTAACCCGATAGTATTACCGTGATATTTTGTAGCGACTAGGATTATTGTGTAGAGATTAGAGTCGTTTCAGCCCTAGAGTCATCACGAGATGCCGATTCGTTTCCTCTCTAGGCCTAGGGATTGGTGTCATAGTAGAGTGCCCCATATGTATTGTCCTCACTCTTACATCTAACAGTTTCGATTTACACAAGACATTTTTCCTTTGTGTGACAGACATTAGGAGTGAGATTGATGGGGAAAGAGGAGTGGATCTATAGTTTGATCGACACAATTTCCCTAATTACAGAGGCAGTGTGGCATCTTCTAAAAGTGGAGATGAACCTTTATGTGACAGACATTGGGAATTCCCATCCATCTCCACACTATGTGACATAGACATGAGATGGCTTACATGTGATAAAATCTAGGATCAAAGTTATTCATCGGTCATACTATGCAAATATCCCCAATGCTAGTTTATTATAGTTAATTCTCTCTTTTTTGTATGATCCTTAATTGTTAGACAAAAAACCCTCAATCTTAAGCACTAGCTATTTCCGACACACAGTTGGAGTGATGCCAGATTGTGGATTGTGTATAATTAACTTTCAAATTCTAACATCTCTGTGGAAAACACCGGACTTACCACTAGCTACTCTATAGAGGTTAGTAGTAAGCATGGGAGCAACTTATAAAATTCTATCTCTGTGAAATGCTCCGCAGGTTAAGCTCTCCCGAAAGGTTTTGTAAGACCCCGCAGGGTACCGATCAGATACATGGTATAAAATTCTAATCATTTTAATGGCAAGGTTATGGATTATTGATAATATCGTGTGTGTATACATAATATAATATAATTTGGGAGTGAATTTTTATAAAAATGTATTTCCAATATTAAATTTACCTTGCATGTTATATATTCCTAATGATAAGTATTTTGAGTTGATGTTTGGAAGATGAATTGGGATATGGTCTATCTTTGACGATGGATATGACTTGGGATTTGGAGTAGGTGTGGACTGATATGTGTATGGGGTAAATGATTTTGAATTGGAATGTGTGAAATGATTATGAAAGTAGAAGTATCTATTACTTCATGGACATTTTTGACAGCAAGACCGTGTGTTATCATTGTGCATGTGAGGCTATGCACAAATCTTCTCAATTAATCTTTTGTTTTTGTTTTCATTTATTACTGTTTTTATCATTTAAATTTAAAATTTTATTATATTTTTAAAAATATATTTTTATTACATATTTTTTTAAATATTTATAATTTTATATTACTTTAATATATATTATTTACCCAATGTCATGAGTATAGGAGTTTTAAAAATAAATAAATACCATAGAATATGAATAAAATAAGAATGAACATAATATGATATGTATATCTTATTTACCAAAGAAACAATATGATTTAAATATGATAGGTGGGTATGTAATTCGAGTATAAAGTGATAAAAATTTTACTTGTAAATTTACTTATCACTAGTGGAAAATTCTCGATTAAAGGAAGTTATATCGAACCAGAGAAGGCGGTTTTCAGGTGCTTTCTTTGGCCCGTCCTTTGATCGAAATCGATCAAAAGAGATTAAAAACCCGCCTTTAATTAGGGTCTGAACTAGGTTCCTAACACGGAACCTAATTCTGAACTTCTAAAAAAACTTTCGGAACTTGAGGTTTCTAGCAGTGAAGCAACACAGATTTGGAGCAACAAACAGTAACACACTTTAATCGAGCAACACAGCAACAAAAGGAACCCAGTTTAATCGCGAAGCACATGAACTAATGAGAGATACATAAAAAAAAATCGAATTAATCAGAGATATATACAATAGCAACCTAATCGAGAAATAACAACGAGCGACGAAGGGACTGGAGTGGTGGAGAAACTGGCATCGATGGAGAGAATGGAGCAGGAGAGGAATTGAAGCGATGGAGCGAGGATGAAGGGGGGAAAAGGTTGAGGGTGGTGAAGGCAGGAGGGTAATGGCGGAAGGCTGAAGGTGGTGGAGTTTCAAGTGGTGGAGAAGATTAAGGGAGGCCGAGGCGTGAGAAACGGGGGGGGGGAGATTTTAGATCTAAAAAATAACCTGTGGGGGGGGGGGGAACCCTAACCTATGTGATTTTTTATATAGCGGGTCAGATAACCCAACAAAGGCAGCCCGTTAAAGGCGGTTCTACAATAGAACCGCCTTTAATCGATTTTTTAAAATGTGGAACTGCCTTTAATCATTTTTAGAAGCACTTTTAAAATAAAAAGGTGAGCTGGGAGGTTGTTTTTTAACTCGGAACCTGTTTCGGACTTTCATTAAAGGCAGTTTACATGGGAACCGCTTTCTAATGATACGTTTAATAGAGCTTTCTCCACTAGTGTAATATTCTTTCTTCATTATTTTCTTTATGATTATTATGTTTGTACATCCAATAATTATTTTTCCCCATCATTTATTAATACATATGATAATATTATGATTAGGACAATTATTAGTATAGACTTTGACTTAATAGCAACGCTTACTAATATAGTTATAGCAATGTTTATTGTGAATAAATACACTATTTCTTTCTTTATTATAATTATATCAAAAGTTACTTATTTGTTGGTTAGCCGATATTTAACTATTTTAGTTTATATTAAGAGATTATTATTATTATTATTATTTTTTGAGTGGAGGAGATAATGATTACTGTTCCCCTATTTCATAATTACTATTACACTTATCTCTATTCATTGGTTGTTGTTACTTATGTTGTTTTCTTTTAATTTGATTCTATACATATGCATATTTTGTGTTAAATATATAATTTTTTATTAGATTGATATTCAAAGGTTCAATTAACATAACCGATTATGCGTATTCTCATTGTTCATATATATTTTTGCAAGTGTCCTTTCTAGGTTTATTTCTCGTTCTCGACATTGCTGGACATTTAATTTCTTCTTTTTTAATGTTTGTTGATGTATCCATATTATACCGTTATTTTGGGATCTTTTATACTCATTTTGGTAGGTTTTTGTACTTGGAATACTCTATTTTACCTTGAAATTCTATTACTAGAGTTAAGAGCGACTTTCACTTGTAATAAGGATTCTGTGAGATGAGCTAATTGTTGAACATTTGAAAACCTTGAAGACTCCATTTTGATGACCATGAAGACTTTTGAAGACCCGAAGAAAGGAAGATGAGACAACTACATGAAGACCAAAGAGAAGAAGTCAATTGAAGGTAGAGTACTCTGGCCATCGCGAGTCACGACGGCCGTCCGCCCAGACTTACCTTTTGGGATTTTTTTACTATAAATACTCATCACTTTTCTCTTTCTACCATCATCTCT
>JAULKJ010322149.1:0-10429 GCA_032355405.1 Rubia balearica
AGGACTAATGGCTGCATATGCGAGTGCACTCTATCACGTCTCCCTTTCTGGACCAACGTTATTTGGTCCTGTTATTTCAAAAGCTACTGAAATTGTTGGTCACTCCTTTTCTTTGGGCCATAACAAATATTTCATCTTGTTGATCATAACTGTAAGGAGAATGCAGTATATTTTTTCTCTTCACTGTAAATTGTGACCCGTTTCTGCTTTGATATTGAAATCTTGATTCTTTGCCATTTTCAAAGGATGGGGTCTGAAGTGATACCCAAGAAACTGTAGATTCTCTGATGAGGGCTTCTGACCTGCCACTTTCAATACTTATTGTTGGAGTTGGGAGGGCCGATTTTACGCAAATGGAGGTACGTTCATTTTACATGCATTTTCTGAACTTCTTCCGCTGGACTATGAACTCTTTTGTTTTTTGTTCTCCCACCCTCTCCTCATTGATATTTGCATGATTGGATACTAAAACCGCTTCTGACATATCCTAGATGTTGTCTAGAGAGCTCAACGGAAGAATGGCCACACGTGACATTGCTCAGTTTGTTCCGATGCGTGAAGTATCTGGTAAGTGCTTATTCACTTAATTTGTTTGGCTTATTAGGGGTTGGGAGTGCTGGATTACCAAAAATCAAGTTGTTAGCTTCAGATACAGTTATAGCCTCATTTTACAGTCTGATAATGATGGAGCTCATTTTGCTATCTTTCACGTAGGCTATGATGAAATTGAAGTGTTATGAGAAGCATGTTAATCCTATTGTTTGCCTATTGCTATTTTACGTATTCGACAACAATACAAATTGAAGTAATTCTCTAAACTACTTTGCTGTTTTGGTTAATAGTTTTCTTTCATCGTTGGACAGGGAGGTAGGGGTCAGTTGTTCAAGCTCTCCTGGAAGAACTACCAGGGAATTTTTTAACTTACATACGTAGCAGGGATATCAAACCTCAGTTCCCCCATGTCAACCAAGCTTTTCCCCCTGATGTCATTTGAACTTTGAATAAACCAAAACGGTTGTTGTAGCCTAGGAAAGCTGAAGAAAAATCTATGGTCTCAATCCAAGTGAAACTTGAATGTGAATATCCAAGTGTGGCTTTGCACCACACTTTTTTTATCCTACTGTTGGATTATTTTGCAGCGGTTGGGTTAACTAAAGAATACAAACCTTTTTTTGCCAAAAATAATTACTCGTATTAAAAGAGTATAGTGCACTCTTGGAGTTCTCAAAAGCACCAACTTCTGGAGCATTTGTGGCGCCTAAGCCGATGCACAATTAAACAGTTTATTGGAAGAAAAATAATATGCTGCCTTCCGAAAATATAGAGGAAAGGCATGGTTTATTACAGCACTCCCTCCATAATCTTCAATTATGGAATCAGGTCAAAATTAAAACGAATAAATTCCTACAGAGTAACAAACAATCTGGAAACGAAAAACTAGAATTAAAAGAAGAGAACAAAAAGTCTCGTATAAAATCATCTTATAATGAGACCAAAGATTAATGTTAATATAATGATGTTTAATTAGAAATGGTGTTCCGAATATAACTAAAGAAAGTTTCAAGGGGTTAGGAGGGATATAGGGTACAAGTACCCTACTTTGGGGGTGCTGATTTCTATAATTGGAGAATTAATGATCTCGGGACATAAGAATCTGGTGGGTTAAGAATTTGGGTCAGAAAAATTAGCTGATCAATTTTCCCCTCATTTTCGCATAATGCGCGACTTTTTACTAATCGACTTGATGTTTTATTTTCAATACGGGATGTTTTAACAAAATCTTGTGATTTTCTTAAAGATTTTTTTCTACTAAAATTATGTGTTTTAAAGTAAATATTTGATTCTTTTATGTAATCCCGTGTTTGCATGCTAATTTTTGTCATTTTTAGTATTTTGACACTAGTGTGTGATATTGTATTATCTTTATTTTTAATTTCCAATCTATACTTTCATTTTGATTGATGTTTTAGTTTTTTTTAAAAAAAATTAAAACCTACCAATGGTGAAAGGGTATTTTATTGGGTTTCCCAGACCCATAAAAAGAATGTTACAATGTTCAATCTGAGTGGAAAAATTCAAATTGAAACTAGCATACACCAGATATGGGCATAAGATTTCCACATTTTAAATCTTATTCCTTTTGCCTCCACCCAAGTTACGAAAAGACTAGGCCAAAACCCTTGTTGAGGTATAAAACGGCATTCCACTTTCATGCCTCCATTCCCTATGTCGACAAGAAGAGATGACCTTCTGTTTTAACCCCTTGTACACTAATCCCCTTGGGTTGATGTAATCCCTCTATACCAGCTCATATTGCAGAGGGAGGTTTTTTAAGTGAAAAGTTGTGCAATAAAAATGTCAGCAAAAAACTGGTGGAAAAGGACAGAAAATTGACATAAAAGCTAACTTATGCCAGTCATGAATAAAGATGGGTGAACAATAATGAATTACAATTACAGAACCATTAAAATTGATCCTTCCCTCCAGATTTTCATTTTTGGCTTCAAACTGATTTTTTTTGGAGCCACAAAATTGAAAATTACAAACTTTTTTACACCAACTCCCAAGCAATTTTACAGTCTATATAAAGGCAGCATTGAATACATTCCAAACACACACTTTACATTTAAAATATCAAGTCTCTCAGATCTGATATTTGCAGAACTGGCCCTAAATTTTCTGGTCAATATTCATCATCTTCTTCATCGAGCCTTCACCTAAAAGTTGTGATGGATGGCCGGAATTTAACCGACCAACAAAGGCAAAATTGCACAATTTTTACTGCAGCACACAGACAGAAGAACCATCCGCCATCATCGGCGCCTTGAGGCAGCAGCGACGTGGTGTTGCTCAATCCGCACAATCAGTAAAATGTGGAAGAGGGTCAAGGAGAAAATGGAAAATGGTGAAGATGTTAATGCCCGTTCAAAGCGACATGGCCGATCTGGGGCTGGTAAAAAGCCAATAGATCTTCAGGCTTTGATGGTCTTACCCTTGAGATTCAGAAAAAATCTGCAGAAGCACTGCAGCAAAGTTGCATATCTCAAAAAGTACAGTTCATGGAGTTGTGGTAAGTAAGGAATTAAGGAGCCATACAAATTCCGTGAACCCCTGCTCAATAGAAGAACACAAAGAGGACATACTGGAGTGGTGCCTCTGCAAACTAGAATGCAACACGCAGTTCAAGGATATGCACAACATAATTCACATTGATGAGAAGTGGTTCTACTTAACAGAGGCTACAACCAGGTACATCCTAGCCCCGAACGAACCTCACCCATATAGAGTCACCAAAACAAAAAAAATACATTCCAAAACTCATGTTCTTATCTATTGTGTGTAGACCATTCATCAATTCAGATGGGACTGTATTATTTGATGGAAAAATTGGTGTTTTTCCTTATGTTGAGCGTATTCCAGCAAAGTATAACATCATATATAGGCCTAGGGTTACCATTGAACTGCATCCCCTTAAGTTCATCAATAGGGATTGCATTAGGAAAAAAGATTCTATAAAAGCCAAGTAGCCAGTGTGGGAGAACAAAAATATTTTTATTCAGCAAGATAATGCATCCACACACATTTTGACAAATGACCTAGAGTTCATAGCAGCAGCCTATTCAGGCGGTTTTAACATTAAAATGGTGCGCCAACTAGCTAAATCCCCTGACTTGAACATTTTAGACTTAGGTTTTTTTTTCATCAATTCAAAGTTTACAGCACCAGAACCCAATTCAACTCTAAGAGGTCTTTTTCAATCGGTAAAGAAAGCATTTCATAGGGAAGACCCCACAAAATTGACAAATTATTTCTATCTTTGCAAAATGTGAAGGTTCAAATCATGAAAGATATGGGTGGAAACAATTTTAAACTACCACACATGGGAAAGGATTGACTTATGAGGTTGGTACTTCTACCACATAACCTAATTGTGGACTCACAGTTGGTAAGGGGATGCTTGGAGCATTTACAAGAAATTGGAAGAACAAGGTTCAAGACCTGCTGCTATGCATGGAAATGGTGTAGGAATAAATCATTTATTCTTATTTTGTAGGGTTGTACTTCTAGATTTTTATCTAGGGTAAACAAGAATTTTGGTTTGAAGAGTCATGTTTATAGGGCAACCTTGTCAAAATTTGGGACTGTTGTTTTCTCTTTTTGGAATGTAATGCAATTATGTTCAAATTTAAGTTCTGCTTTAGGAGTACATGTATGAAATAATGCAATGCAGTTTTTTTTAAATGCAAACTAGTTTTTAAAATTTTGATGGTGCTGCAAGTGTAACCGTAAGAAAAAAACCCCATGTCTTGAAATAACAAGTTTCCATGTTGCACATTTGCAAGATGGTTTAGCACACATACTATTAGCCCAGAGCCGAACAAACCAACAATTGATGTCATCCTAATGTTTTAAAATATGGTTGCATCATATAGTTTCGAAAATATAAATTTTCATCATTATAGACTTGCTGGACTCAATACATCTACACAAAATCTTAGAACTGTTTGTAAATCATTTGAATGCTTGCCATGGTCAATTTAGTTTAGATCTAAATCGCATGGCTGCATTTTTGGTTAAGTCAGAAATCACACCTTCATCATCGATGACACAAACATAGAACACATAAATACCCTGCATTTACATATTACTGTGTATATTACAAATGCCTCGCCAAGTTCAGCCCCATATAAAGACAGGACCACATGGTTGCATTCTAACAAATTCATTCATTCCAACTTCCACACAGACCAACGCTCCAATTTATAAGATCACGGTCCAAAAAAAAATAAGGCCACAAACAACATTATGCAAATTACAAGAGTTGGAAAAAGAATTACAACTAACACGAAGTGGGCTCACAAATAGAGAGTTATAGACATAGCCATCAAGCAGTGGATCATAAATAAATAATAATAAAATTAACCAACACGAAATGGCTCACAAACACACAAGAATAAACACAGCCAAAATGAAGTGACTCAAAAGTAGAGTTAATACAAACACAGTTTCATAAATAGTCTCATTCTTAAAATCTCCATGAATTCAGAGTTACCCCTGCCTTAGGGTGACTGTTAAAGATTCAGGTTAGCTCACCCGAATTGATTGCTGCAAGAACAAATTGAAAGAGTTAGTCCAATATAAACAAAAAAAAGGAAAAATCGAAAACTGAACTTAGAGGATAGATACAACCTTGAGGAAGAGCTGCACAAGTTTTTTTTAAAACTTTTGACTCAGGAAAAGCCTTGCCATTTTCATTGGCCTTCTCATACATTTCCCCAAAAGCATAGATAGTAGCAATGCCCTTAGTGCATGGTCTTTTTTTTTATCTCTATCTTTCTTTTGGGCCGGTTCCCATTTAAATAGTAAGCCACAAGTATTTTAGAACGGATGAGGGAGTCATCAAAAGATTGTGATTCACTCTCAACCTCAGCCTATTTCCGTACCAAGAAGCTGCTTGCTCAGACACATGAAACAGGTTCACCCAAATATAGGTGTTTAGGGTCTGTTACGGGTGAGCCAGGGGCACAAGGTTTTTACCTGGCATCATGCCAGTCAGCAGAAACCTTATTCATATGCTGTGACATAGTAAACAAAAAGCTGCAATACAGGCTCACATAAACGCAAACATGATTAGTCACACATTTACAACATCCACAACAACATATGGACATCATACGTTTAAAAATCCCAACTATCAATTACTTAAGTTACTGATCTGAGCATATATAAAGGTCATAAATCCAGTTACACTTCAAAACAAAAAGCTTAGAAAACCAGATCTTGATTTCCACAACAAAAACAGTTGAACCACGGCTATTAACCTTAAATATGACATTTAAAATCCAAAAACAAAATGTAAACAAATTTTAAGGCTAATTAAATTTCAACATAAACAACGTAAAGAATAAGGATGATGAGAAAGCAAAACCTATCCATTTTACATAGTGGCCGCAAGCATGTTTTAGTAAACTTTGGATCCAAAAATAGAAACTATACCCCATTCAATATACTTTCCTTGCATGTATCATAGAATCCCAATAATATCTCATTATGAGCTATACACACTAGGAAAATGAAGCATTGAAGAAAAAGCAACAAAAACCTACGAGTCTTTCATTATTTTCACATGAACCCAGAAAACATTGAAGAAAACATTTGAATCTTTCATCGATTTCAAACATGCAATGGTTTTAACACAAATAAATCAGAAAAAATGACTAAAAGAAAACCCTCATGGATGACAAAGCTTCAAAATGAGATCCCTCCCCTCAGGTTGACCCAAAATACCCTAAACGACATTTAAACCCAGAGAAACCTTATGAATCTTCAATTTTACCAAACATGCAACTATTTTTACATATGAAAAATAAAAATACACAACAATAACGTTTCAACAACAATGAATATCAGGCTATCGATCAATATTTGACAAAAACATGTTTCAAATTAAATTAAAACACTAGATTTGTGAATAAAAACTTTCAAAAATGCCCAAATAACTCCAATTTCCAACACAAGACACTTACAAAAGTGTGAAATAAACCTTTATTAACCATCAATTTGCAAAAGAACATATAAAAACTTACAGATTTGAATTTGACAACAGTGGGAGACCCAAATAAGAGATTAAAATCTTCCAAAACAACCACTACAGAGAGGCAACGATGAAGAAATGAAGAAATTAGGTTTGAGAGCTGTGATAGAATATGAGTTTTGAGAGAAAAGATGGGATATTTAAGGCTGCGAGAAAAAGCGTTGGAGAGGAAATGACAGAGGATTTGAGATGAAGGGATAAGAAGAGAGAGAGCATTGAATGCTGCTTTGGAATGTGGAAGTTGAACTTTGGAGCTGTAATAATGAGGGAATGTTTAGGGACCCATCCTCTTTAATAAAGATGGCCCTTTCTTTAACCAAGACACGCGTAGCCATGCATGTTTGATAACACAAAATTCAGCCCATTAATTAGCCCACTTGATCAGCAATTAAAAATTCAACTAAGGGGAAAATGTTAAATTCACATTGGGTCAACATGCCCATTTTTAGAATGTTTCAAAACTTGCAGTTTAAGATAGGACGACTCAAATTGGAAAGTGTGCAATTTGAGTTGGGACGGAGGGAGTACATCAAGGGTTCAACTAGATGACTATTCAATCATATGTTATCAAACTGGTCATGACCTGATTAAGGTAAAATTCTACAATTTTTACTAAATCACAATAAACTGCACATGTCTCTTCCCTATTTTCAAGTACGAAAATTATATGGTTAAAAGATATTTAGGGGAAGCGGCCTCGAAAACCATTTACTGATGGAAAAAAGAAAACAATCAATGCAAATTATGCTTACTCGAGGAAATGAACTGTTCAAATACAAGAGTGAAATGTAAGATTTGATGTAATTGAAAGGTGATTTGTTGTTTAATTAGTTTCTAAAATGAAGCGAAATATAGTTGATGGGTCAAAACTAAAGGATGAAAATAATTTAGGGTTAACCAAAGTTGTAGTTCTAATACATCGCATATATTCTTGGAATTAAAAATGGTGTGCAAGCACGGTGATGCTGTAAACCTGAATTTCCTTCTTCCTCATTCCCAAATAAAATGATATTAGTGCTTTTTGATAGAATGATTTCCTTTAATTGATTTTTTGTTTATGGAAAGAATAAATATACTGGATTACAAAGAGAGGAGTAGTGCTCAAATAAATCTAGTCTAGTCATCAGTCTTATCCTAATCTAGTCACCGGGTTGACTGACCCCTCCCCCCTCTTCATGCGAGGCGTCAGATGCTCGGAGATGAAAAACTTGGATCTAAAGAACTAAAAGAGTGGACGAGAGAGACCATGGTGAAGATGTTCGAAGTCTAAAGAGAATTAATGAGGAACACGAGTAACTCGCACATTGACAACCACAACTAACTCCCGAACAAAGTGATAGTCGATGTCGATGTGTTTCGCCTACTTATGATCTACTGGATTCTAAGCAATAAGATTGCACTACTTTTATTGCTTAAAAGAAGTGGAGAACCAGATAGCGGAACACGAATATCTTGCAGAATATGAGTAATCCAAACAACCTAAAAAATCGTGTTAGCGAGAGCACAACACTCAGACTCGGTGATGGAGCGAGAAACGGTAGGTTACTTTTTGGCTCTGCTGGAAACAAGGTTTCTTCCAAGAAATCCATCACATCCATAAGTAGAGCATCACGTCAGAAGACACCGGGCCCAACCAGCATCAAAATAGCCCAATACCTAGTGAGAGTTGGTAAAACAGAAAGTGAGAACAAAGTGCAACGTGCTTCGAACATATCGAAGAATCCGAGTAATAGCAGCAAAATGATCATCTCCAGGGTCCTAAAGATACTGACTAACCGAATTGACCACAAAGGCCAGGTCTGGACGATAGAGCATCGAATTTCTAAACAGAGGACTGGTGTTACTGTGTAGTTGAATGATGGCCAAAAATGGATTTGAAATTGGAGTCATGTCAAACATTCCGGCATGACTAAGAATATCCTTGGTATACTTGGCCTGACCAAGAAGAAGACCCGAAAGAGTAGGTAAGACTTCTAAGCCAAGGAAGTAATGAAGAACACCTAAGCCCTTAATGTAAAACTCCCGATGAGTGTGCTAAATGAACTGTCAAAGAAGGGTTGAATCGTTATCTCTAAGAATGATGTCATCAGTGTAAACAAGCAAATACAGCAACGATGACCCCCAAGACAAAATGAATAGGAAAGTGTTAGAGGCGCTACACTTAAAGCCAAACTGAACCAAGTAGGTGTTGAAATGCTAAAACCATGCCCGGGGGGCTTCTTAAGAGTGTCCATGGTTTTCCGTAAGCGACAGATGTAATCCGGATGAAGCTGGTACTTGTAGCCAATTGGTTGCATCATATAAACTAGAGAGTCTATAACTCCGTTAAGAAAGACATTATTGACATCCTACTAATGATCAAGAACTACCCGAATGGTAGAGGCTTTGAGCACGGGACTGAAGGTGTGGTCAAAATCAAAAGCAGGGATATGCGAGAAGCCTTGTGATACGAGATGAGTCTTATGGTGATCAATTGTACCATCAAGATGATACTTCGGCCGATAGACCCACTTGGAGCCAACAATGTTGACATCCAATGGGCGTGGAACTAAATCCCAGGTGTTTTGGCCACAAAGAGCCGCTATCTCTTCATCCATAGTTGAAACCCAAGATGGATCCTGAAGAGTTGAGTGATAATATGTAGGTTCTGTCTAGGAAAGTAGTGCAGCAAGAAGATCATGAGCAACAACATCAGAATAATCTATGCACTGAATAGCACCAGTTGTAGAATGGTTAGCCATATAATGGGGACATAAGGGGAGAGGCCACAGCAGAGGCCTTGCCCAAGGTAGCCGAAGAAATCGGAGGACTGGCCGGAGGGGGAACAGGCGGAACAGGATGGATCGGGCCAACTGCTGAACAATCTAAATTTGTGGAGCATATAGAACTCCATAAATTGGTCTAGATCCAACATACATAGTGTAGTCTCATTATTTAAATCAGTATATGATTTATCCACATATATAAAGGACATTCAGAAGACCCTTTCGAGGCAACTCAGTTGACATGACCAATGCTTTGGGTTGAACACAGGCTACCAAGTCCCTTACAGATGGTTCCCCTACCTAAATTCCATAAACACAAAAATAAGGACAGATCCAAATAAAAGCAATAATATAGATTCAATAAGGTTACATAGATATCTAACCAAAACTAAAGATAACAATATACCCTACCTTAGGATAAGAAAGTTCACCCTCTTCAATAGACTTATCATCAAAATTAACACTCCTTGTTTCATCCTCAATAGATTTGGCAGTAGCGCCATCCAATAGTGTGCCATTAACCCTACGCTCGTAGTAGAAAGAATCATATTTCGGTAATATTGCACCCCTCCAACTTCATTAAAGTAGGAAGCATACCCATTTCCAACAGTACCCTAATTAGTCAAAAAAATTCACCCACAACCCGTAGAATTTGGAGAAACCCATCATCAGCAATAGCCCTTGATCTTTCTAAAGTCTCTTCCAAAACATGCACCTAACTCAAACCAATAATGTATAACTCGAGGTTTTTCTCATGAAGCCGAAGCAAAGTCTCACGTCGCCCAACCTCAACCATTTTAACATACAAATTTACGTATAAACAATGAAAATCCTGAGTACCCACAAGTTTGTTAATCAATAATCCTGAGCCCTATGCTCCTTACGTAGGGATAATATAATTCCATCCTCCTCCTTATAAATGACATACATCCTATCTATATCATCTCTTGATCAATTGTTGAATGATGCCCTCGGTGAATATATCGATCCTAGTCGCTTTTTCAATTTCTTCACTTTGGTGGCATACTCAACGTCAAGTTGGCCCTGATTAACGCCTCACCAACCTATA
>JAULKJ010322159.1:0-10428 GCA_032355405.1 Rubia balearica
CCTTTTACCTTTTATTATTCTAATTAAACTCCGTCTTTCCATAAGTTTATGGAAAGACGGTCTTTCCCAAGACTTTGTCTTGATTATATATAGTAAAGAATTAAAATCAGTGCATATTATAATATTAGTATGTTCTTTTTGGAAAAATTTAGTTTAGGTTAGTCAAATTGACTTCAATATCCCGGTTGACAGCACCAAGCAAACAATTTCTATTATATGGTGTCGGGATAAAATGTCATCATTTAACAGTTAGTCGGTCTAAAACAAGACTTTGTCATATATAACAAATAAATAATATTTATACATATTTCTATCAAAAGTACTCTATCATTGTATTAAAAAAATTGATCATTTTGTTATTTCTGATTATGTGATATATATAGAGAGATATAGATAGATATAGTATGAGATATTTATGGTTTTAAATAAGTTATATATATTTTAACAAGGTATAATTGATGATTATATTTTCTAATCCACTAATAAAAATGGTTAGAACTTTCTCTATTACTAAAATATGAAAGCATCAATTTATTATTGACAAAGTCTTGGGAATGACCATCTTTCCGTAGAAAGACGGGGTTTAATTGAAATAATAAAAGATAAAAGGTTTTAGTAGCAATATTAAAATTTTATTGTACAACGTGTAGTAGTTATAAAATTTATAACCCGATTCATTCAACCCAAAAATTTTATTTTGATTTCTTCTAATTCACACTTTAAACCTTGGTTTTTCCATGACTTATGAAAAGACCGTCTTTTAAGAGACGAACTCTTTAATATTATTTGAAAAATTAAATAACTTTTTGGCCAAGTCTCAATCTTTAAATTTAATAATTAGAAATTTTATTTGAAAGATAAATTTCTCCCCTTTTCAAAAAAAAAGTTCTTAATTGTTTTTAAAAATAAATATAAAGTATTATCTTCTTCACGCAGAGAAACAAAAGTTGAGTTCGGATCTTGTTCGTCAATTGAAATTTATAACTACTGGCGTAACTTTCACGCAGAGAAACAAAAGTTGACTGACGATATTTGTCAAAGACTAGTCGTTACTTACAAATTTCTTTATTTGTCAAAGACTAGTAGTTACTTACAAATTTCTTTAAATATATATTTATATATATTCATGAATTTTAAAATAGTAGTTATTTATTATTTTTTTGAGATAAATATAATTATTTATTTATATTGTATTTTGTAGCACAAAATCTTGTTTAACACCAATTAACCGATAGACATGTTCATTTTTTTTTTTTGATCCGAGCGGTAGAAACATAATCGATAGATCGCAATATTATGATAGTCACTTTTGTTTTAGATGCGCGACTGTTTTAACAATATCGGACTACGAACTTTGTATTTGGAATATTGGGTTTCAAGGTTTGGGGAGCCTAATAAACACCCCCACCATTCGGTGGTTTATTTTTTAAAAAAAAAGACATGTTCATTTTATAATTGACAACTAATGAGTTGATTTAGTGCTTGTTTTTATTTATTGCAACTAGATCCTATAACTTTAGAAAACTTTTTAAATTCATCGTAACGTATAAATAATTATAATTTGACCATAAAAATTATTGAAACTAAGTTTTTGGTGATTGGTCTAACCATTAGCCGGTATAACAAGAGATTTTCTTATTTATAGTGGTTAAAGTATTTATTATTGTGTTATTAATGAGAGATCGTTATTTATTTATTAAATATAATGCTATGCAAAATAGAGAATCTGTTGGAGTTGAACAAAAGGAAAGATAGTAAATATGAGTTTTCGTTCTCCATTTTAGAGTAATTTTGGAGAACTTGTTAGACTTGCTCTAATGAACCCAATTAAAAGAGACTATGTTAGTTATATATTTATGAGACAATCCATCGTATTTTTTTACTTTAAATGAAATAATTCTTTATATAATTGAAATATGGTATTTTAAAATTTTAACCAAGTAATAATGTGTAGTTTAAGGTGAAAACATAATGATATATAATATAAAAGTTTGAATTAATTATTTTCATATGTAATTTAACACATACAATGTATAAGGTAAAAAATATGTGGATTATACATAATCTTATGGACAAGCATTCTGTCAGAAGGTCCACTCTATATTTATAATCATAAAATAGGCTAGGTGTTAAGAAATATTGTCTTTCTTATATAAACTTGAGAAAGACTCATATGACACCGTCTCACCATAACTTATGGTGAGACAAGAAACAAAATAAATTTTTAAAAATTACAAAAAGTACCCCATGTTATCTCCTAAATTCAAACAGTTGTATTTAAACCCTCCGTCTCACCATAATATTAGGTGAGACCGTCTCACCTAAGTGTTTTTATATAAACTTACAGAATAATCACAACATTTTTAAATTAAATATATATATATATATATTTAGAAATTATATACATACAGAATATGTAAGTTAAATGTATGGTAAGACGTGTTTGAAAGTGAAAATTTAAGAAATATTGTATTATAAAGTACAGTATTTAACTTTACAATATAGTATTTACATTTAAAAGGATAACAATTAAATTGACAAGTAAAGGGTTGTAACATGGTTTAAAAACCAAAATTGTTCAAGAGACCTGCCCAATAAAAAAGTAACCAAATTCATACACTTTGCAAAACTTGATGATTAAAATTGTGAGAAAATAGTTTGATGATTAAAGCATGAACAGATTGGTCAGTATGATTATCATAATTGAACTTTACCACATCTTATTTGAGAGCAAACCACTTAGGTAAGATCAAATCCTAACCCTTAAAATACTTGATCTAATGGCCTATATATTAACAGACTTATTAAAAAAATCAAACAAAAGCTGTGGATATTCTTTTCAAATCAAACTGGGCATTTTATATTTTGCAAGTTAACAAAGTTTTGAAATGTTTTTAGTTGCAAACGTTTAGAATCCTTCTCAACATTGGTAAGTATGTTGTTTCATGCATTAGTGGGGAGTATCGACATGTTGAACTTCAAAATTTCAAGCATTATTGCCATTCTACGAAAAGAAAATCTTGGACAAAATTTAGGTTGAACGTGCTTCCTGTACAACCTGGAGTTCTTGCTTGGAAGGGAGTGGATAGGAAAAACTTGGACGATGTATAGATTTTTTTGTTCTAATTGGAAATGAAGAGGGAGGACGCATTTTTAAAATGTGTCCTGGGGATTTTTATTTAATGTTTTTGTTTCATTTTAATTATCTGAATTTTTTAAAAAAAAATTGAGAGGATACGTTAATTTTTTTAGTTTTTAAATTTATGTAATTTACTGGGAAATTTATTTAAAATGAAAAGGATGCATTCTTGAAATGCGTTCTTTGACTGTAATTAATTATTATTTAATATATTTTAGTTTTTTGAAAAGATTAAACTTAAAATTAATGCATGCTCTAATTGTAATATTTTGGTTTAAAATTTATTTTTGTTTCAGAAAATTAATAAATATTAGAAATAAAAATAAATATTAATGAGGAGGGGGTATTTATGTAATGCGTCCTCTAGTTTGAATTTTTTTTAATTTAACTTTTTTTCCAAAAAATTGAGTAAAGAAAAAAATGAAGAAAATTCAGGTAATATTTATTTGTATTTTTTTTATAATTCAGGTATTTCTGTATTAAGAAAATTTAATACATATATATATATGTACATATGTGTATATGTATACTGTATATATATATATATGTGTGTGTATATGTATACATTTTCCCATGAATTAATCATTTGTTGATTAACATAGTATTATTTTTTTTCCAAATAGCCAGGTAGTATTTTCTTTTGAGAAAATTATCTATTGCTCCCTATTTATTAACTTCACTGTAAGAAATTAAATTATTAGTCATATTCAATGTTTATTTAATTTGAGAACAATAATAATTTAAAAATATGAATAAATTCCTATTTGGTTGGTAGAAATCTAAGTATTATTAATACAATGTTAATTGAAATCGCCTCGACTGTACTAATGATGTCCTCCGCAGACATTTCACATGTTGCACATGGCGGCGGGTGTAAGGTGCGGGATGTGCGTCTTCTAACAGGCACGTGGGTAGACGTTGCTAAGTTTTCATCATGCATTCCCTCCATAAAGTCCTCCTCCATATAGGTTTCGGCTTCGTCAGTACTGTAATGATGTTGAATTGGAGGACCGATAATTGTATGGAACGGAGCAGTTAGAGAAAAATTTGCATGCCTACTAGCTGGAATAAGGTACACGGTAGAATGAATCGGTGAAGCGGTGCAGTGCGATGGTCCAGCATCTGATGGTCCTTCGTAGGCTGGACTTGCATGTGAAGGTCAGGAACCAATGTCAGGAGTAGGTCTTGTAGGGAAACGTCAGCGACCACCTTGTCTGCCAAGAAGAGCTGAACGTTGGATTCTGATTTCATTGTACCTGACACCAGGTGGAAGTCCCTCAGCGTGCACATGTGGCTGATAGTAACACACTCTGGAAGGCTCATACTCATATGCTAGGGCACTTGTGACTACAACAATCAGAAAAACATGTTAGATACAACGAATTGTTGAAATTGTATGTATTAATAAATTGTTATTGGACACTACTAATGAATACCATATACTCCAAGGTTTCTCCATCTCCGTGAAACCACCCCTCAGTTACCGTTTGGCGCCTTCCTGGACGGTTAATAATTTTCACTATGCTACGGAGATACCACTCCATATATTCCCTCTCCGGTTTGTACGGATCTGCAACTCCGAGAATCGGGGCTACGTAGTTATCCCGCTGATCCCACACTTGAACATGCGTGCTCAGGAAAATTCACCAATCCACATTCGTCCTCCCCCGACGATCTCTTGAATGTTGTTTTTTTGGACTTCCTTCGACACTAACTGCACAGGTATTGGTTGGCTTAAGCCGAACTTCCTGAGTACGCGGTGAGCATGGTGACCCTCGACCATGTACCAGCATATGAGGTTGACAGTCAATAGTCAGTTGTTCCTACCGGTTGTACAATATATGGTAGATGTTACAGGAGATGCTCAGAGTATGGCTGCCAAATGAACTGTAAAAATAGGAACAACTTTTAAATAATCTAATAATAAATAAATTGTGAAGACACTGGTGTAATGGGAACCAAACAATCACTGTTATACCTGACTGTCGTCGAGAGTTGCTAGCTGATGACGGTACACACTGAGCACATGCATATATAGATAAACTTATGTACTGCATATATAGATCCCTGAATAATGGTCAGATATAACACATATGGACCTCGAATTATTACCTACCACATGGCGTTGCAACTTGAGCAGGAACCAATGCCATCTCTCATTTGCCTCAGCATCTACTATTGCATAGGCGATGGACAATACGTAATCATTTGCATCGTGCACAATAGCAACCAGCATCATTGAAATGTGAAACCCTTTCAAAAAAGTACCATCCACACTAATAAGTGGCCTGCATCGGTGAAAGGCTTTGATTACCTGACCAAATGCCCAAAACACAAACTTGAATTTCCTACACCCGTGACCATGAACTCTATCAAGTACGTCAGCCCAATCAACAACTGTGGATGGATTAGCTTTGACCAGTTCATCCATAAATGTGGACAACCTCCCGAAGGATTCCTCCCAGGTTCCGAAGGCCAAATCAATAGCCTTTTATCGGACGTACCAAGCCTTCTTGTACGAAATGGTCACAGTTAACTTCTTTAGTACATGCTCTATAACATATTTGACAGTGAAGGAGAGGTTGGTCTCAATCTGATATCGAATGGAATGAGTGATCATCATCGATATCACATTAGTGTTACCATCCGATCAGCCGGCACCAATGCAAGAATGACTGCTTGCCCATTTGATGATCTCCCACATCCTGTGCGTGGGAAGACTTTATGCTGGCTCTGACAATCCACGAGTAATTGCCACTTCCTTCGAAAAATTCCTTACTTTGTGTACCATGTTGCTCTCCACAACTCGGTGTTCCCTGTTCATCTTCGAACTCCACCTAGATATTTCCTCCGCCAATTCTGGCTTAGTCCGAAATCTCATACCCAAATCAGCTTCCCCTGTCGTCTAAACATAATTAGGAAGTATTCTGCCACAATCAGTCGGGCTATACCCAACTACACCAAGACCACCGTAATCCCTAAAAAATGCCCTGGTATTAGGAATCCATATATGATGGAATGCAGTGGGAACATTGTTCCGGTACACTGGTGAGCGATCATCATTCCCCAGATTTAAATCACCTGATAAGGAATGATTTTCTTCACTATCTTTTTTGGAATCTCCACCTTCAATGTCCACTTCATCAACTTCAATCTGGCCCACAACGAGTTCACCACCGCCACCGCCGGAACCATGCTCGCCAATTTCACCTACGTAATCATCGTCGAAGACATTTAAGGGTTCAGGACAAGGACCATGTGGACCAGCACTTGTGGACGGCTGAGAGCTTCCTAGCTGGACATACGTTGTAGGTTGACTCAACTCACCAACAACATGAGATTCTCCAAAACCTTAGCAGTAATCTGGTGTTGGGAATGGAGGATAGGTTGCTGAGGTATCATTCTGAACATTTCTCAACAATGACATGAACGTGCCCCGGACAACATCACTCAGATGTTCAAAGTCGGTCTCAATCCTCTCCATCTGAATATAAATATTGGCTGCCGACAACGACATTCCGTCAACCGTCTTAAAGAGGGTCTCCGTGGACTCATTATCCTCCAATTCATAACATTGATAATACATAGAAGAACCAATCATCTTAGGAAAACGATAAAAGATTCTCACAAGAAACCCCCCATATTGAATGCCAAGCTGTCTCACAATTAATTCAACTAACTGAGAGTGGCTTAACCTCTGCTTCACGGTCACATGTTTCTCAGGTAATGGAGGATCGTAGTACAAACCCACATTAACATCATACTTAATCACACCACCTCTATACAAGTACAGCAACAAATTCATCGTGCAAATGCATTGTAGTAGTATGCAACGAATAATTACCTCTGCAAACGAAAATTATCATTCAACAGCACAAATTATCATTCAATGAAACTCCCTAATGAACATCATAATTAAACAGATTTTTCACATGGTCATCATCAAAATCAGTAAAAACTCATTCACAAGACATTGATTCATAACAGTAAGACATGTTCTGTATTACGTCAACAATTATTCATCTAAAATGTCTAAATTAACACTCCTTTGTAAAAAAATTACCTTCAACAAGCAAGTCTATATATAACTTGTAGGTGTTTAAAGTACAAATGGTATGTACTTCAACTGTAGTCTATATATATATATATATTCAAGTGCAACTTTAGGTGCTTCCGTTATAACTTGGAGGTACTACGAAAACATATTGGAAAAAATATAACTTCAGCCGTGCTCAAATTACAACTCTGGGATGCTTCAACTACTACTTAATTGTGTTTCTAGTGTAGCATGTACATGCTTCCTTTATAACTTAAATGTAATACGAAAAAAAAACTTGGAATAAATGTGATTGTACATCATCACACGAAAAGCATAAAAAAATGGTTATACTACAAAGTAAAGCACATGTATCCTCATTTGACAACAAAAACACACATTAACAACATAATTCAACAAATAAAAATCACCTTCAACATTCGTAGGACCCTTGACGAATTCACCTTTGTTATTCACTATTGCGCAATAGAACACACAAAAAAAAACAAATCTGAAACCTATAACCTAAAAAATGGAATATAAAATCAAAAAACTAAACAAAAGGTAAAATTATCTTTGTTGAACGCAATCGGACAATGAACCGACCAAACGAAAGGCAAAAAATGAAGGAAAAAAACAACAAAGAAGAAAAATGAGATTAAACGGCCAGAAAATGAAACGGCAAAGTGAGAGAAAAAGATAAATTGCAATTGAAATGAATTTTAAATGAAAATAAAAAAAGGTAGGGTTTATATATATGTGTGTAGCTCTTGAAGTGCAGTTTTTGGAATATTGCAATTCAATTCCTACTTTCATTCTAATTAAATTTCGTCTTTTTTTATGCCTATGGAAAAATGGAGTTTCCCAAAATTGTCTGATTTTTTTATTGCATAACATACTTCTTTAAAAGTGAAAAATATATATAAAAAAGTAATACTAGAGCCCCCAATTTTTTTTAATCTCACTCCGAAGTCAAAACCACTGTACTAGCAATAGCATCCACACAGAGCTTCCTATAAACCGACCAAACTTCTAAGATAGCTTAATCCAAATCAAGACCTCATTGCACACCAAATACTTCCTCGGGTCCTTTTTATTTGGCCCCTACTTTTTGACACTATTTTTTAAGAGAAAAATGAATGGTGGAAATTGCAGTGAAAATATAAAAAGAAAAGTGGGTGGATAAAATTATTTAGAATTTGACAAAAATGTGTAGGAGTCAATAAAAAAAAATTTCCATAAAAGAAAAGAGAGACGTTATTAGTGGACCGCAAGGATTATCTATGATTGCAAACCGCCAATCTAATCCAAACTTATATTCCTACAATGACTAATCAAACACCTGTATTGCATATTACTATTTTACAATCAGCCGAACGTTGTTAAATAATTAACGGCATCCATAATGGTTACTCCTTAACTCACTTTTTTTAATAAAGAGCACTCATTATCTAAGAGCGACCATTGTGGAGTTTTAAGAACCCCTTCTTAATAAGGAGTTGTTCTTTAATTAAGAAGTTGATAACTCTTTATTTGTGTAATGACCAACTAATCAATGATTGACCCTTTTTTTTTGAAGTAATCAATGATTGACACTTGATATGTTTGTTTTGTATTTTTAACTAACTATAATTTAAAATGAAAAGACTTTTACTGTAAATCAATGCTTCTAATGGTAAAATAAATCGGCTTATAGATATATCTAATCAATTTAAAGCAGACATCATTGTATATATTTCCAAACGTTTTGGAAATAAGGATCGATGTAATTTTTTAGAAAATATTATGATACTCCCTCCGTCCCAGTGTAAATTACAGGGAAATCATTACACACCGTTCGAGCCACATGTTTGACCATTAATATGTCTAACTATATATAATAACGGCAAATAAAAAAGTTACTTTCTATAAATTACTTGTTACGGCGAATTGAACAATATCACATACGATAATATTATTTTTCATATATCTATTCAAATATGCGGTCAAGCATTGATAGAGAATAGTGTCATAAAGTAAGTGGGTAATTTGTCCTAGGATAGAAGGAGTATTAATATTGATATAAGAATCAAATGTAGTTTTTTAGAAAATACTTTGATATTGATATTAATATTGATAACTTTAAATCATATATTACTCTCTCCGTCCCGGTAAATATAGCGCATTTACTTTTTCACAGTTTTCAATAATCATGTTTGACCGTCAATATTTCTAGCTACATATAATAATTTTGCATAAATAATTGATATTTAGAAAATAAATATTAAGACATATTCAACAATATCTCACATTTATGTATTAATTTATATTTAGGATCAAAATTTACAAAGTATGACATGTAAAAAGGAAATGTGCCATTTTTGTTGGGACGGGGGAGTAAATTTTATGTAAAATATTATATTTTATGAAAGAATAAACATGTTTGTTTTTATATTTATATAGTCAACACAATGTACTCTCTCCATCCCATAGAAATTAGCACAATTACTTTGGAACGGTATTTTATGCAAGATAAGGTGAAAGTGTTGATGAGAAATAAAGGAAAGGTATTTTGGTAATGGAAGAGTCGACTAGTAGATTTAATCAACTCTTTGAGGGATAATATAGTAAATGTATAAGTTTATTTTTTGCCACTTTAGGTAAGAATTGAATTGTCTCAATTTCTGTGGGACAGACGAAAAATAGAAATTGTGTCAATTTCTGTGGGACAGACGAAAAATAGAAATTGTGTCAATTTCTATGGGCGGATGGAGTAAATTTTAATTTGCATGATATTGGTATTTTATAAATTTTAAATAAAAATTTAAATGTTTTTTATTAGAGTTGATGATGTGATGCTAAAAAAAGTGATTCCTAAATAGTATTTCATCGTTGGTAGTTGATTTTTACATAGTTTTTATCAAAATTGATGATGTGATACTTAAGAAATGCTCCTCAAATTTATTACCATTGTGGATACTCTAAATATGCTGGAACACAAATTAGCAACCAATCCCACCACCACTAATCAAATCCAATTTATTTTTCCTACTATGACTAATCAAATAACTGCGTTCCATCTTACTAATTTACAATCAAGTGAACGTTGCTAAAGAAGTAAAAAGATGATGGAACACAATTTAGCACTCCCACCACCAACAATTAAATCCCTGGGTTCCCTTTTCCTATTTCAAAATCACATGTAGACTGTTAATGTACTTTCATCCATCCCAACCGAATCTGGACACATTCTTTTTTCATCTGTTCAAAGCAA
>JAULKJ010322170.1:0-10428 GCA_032355405.1 Rubia balearica
TTGGTGATGCCCACTATGATCCTCTCTACCCATTTGGATTTGGCCTTACAACAGTGCCTGTGAAGAGGTCCTCAAATACTGGCTTAAACTTTCATATATTGGTAAAATAGCTGAACATCAATATAAAATTATAAAAGATCAATTCACACTATTGAAATATCAAGAATACATCAAATAAAATTCTAAATATTTATAAATAAGAAACATAAATATCAATTTTTAAAACGACATGCAGAAAAACTAACACATCAATAAAAAAGAAAATATCTCCAACTAGTGTTGAAAATATACATTCCGCTATTGTACCATTTGAAAAAAACTATTTTGACTTTCCACTTCTATCCATTGATCTTATTGTTTTTTTACATGATAATTTACAGATGTAAAATGATACGTATCACTTTATATATATTACAGATGAACAAGGCATAAAACATCATACATTAACAACTCAAAATCGAAGAAATTCATTGAATCATCACTGACACTACAAATACATATAAATGTGTCAATTTCCATAAGTATCAAACCATTAAACATCATTCTGTACAAAAGGGTTCAAATGCCCTAAAAACCATTAACATAAAAATTGAAAAAAATTCAAAGCAACCTAAAACATCAACAACAATCTAGTGTCTTGGCTCTAACAAATAAACCTTTTAAAACATTATTCTCACACAATACATTCCAAACAATCAAATTCTATTTTCACCCTACTTGTTTTCCTTCTTTGCTCGCTTATTCACAGACTTGCCTTCTCTTCTGCTGGTTTGAAGTAGATGGCTCTTCTACTCCATCAACGCAAAGATCAAAAGTCGATTTTTGGCCCTCTTTTTAAGAGAACATCATAGAGCTCTGGCTTGGAAAGTATTCCTGTGAAATAAACATAAAACATCACATACAGTAATTAAAACATCACTATCAAAAATTAAAACATCACAATAGCACACATAACATTACTGACAACTACGTTGAGAAACATCAAATACAGTTTTTAAAACATTAACATCAAAATTTTAAAACATCAACAGTACACACTAACATATCAAAAGAAAATATGAAAAACACCACAAATATCAAACACTGAAATTATAACGTTACAGCAGTACACATAACAATGGTTCGAGGTAAAACATGAAAGATCAAAGATAGAACTTGAAACATAAACAACAGTATCTAAAACATCACAACTAAAAAAAAGAAACCTTACAGTTCCCACTTCATTCTTGATTGCAGCAACAATGGGAAAGTATTCTTAGACATCTAAAAATTAGCACAAATCGTTCTAAAATCCTAAGATATCACACACAGTAAAAATTGCACATCACTTAAGCATGAAAACAATACAAGCATCAAACAATGAAATTAAAACATCACATACAGTAATAAAAAACATCAATATATGATTTAAAACATCACAATAGCACACATAACATGACTGACAACTGCACTGTGAAACATCAAATACAATATTTAAAACATTAATTACAGTATCTAAAACATCACATATGAAAAATAACAAAACTTACAAATCATCCTTCCTTCTCGATTGCACCAACATTGGGCAAGCATTTTTAGACATCTAAGAAACAACAACAACAACAACATAAAAGTCAACACAATTCGTAAAAAAATCCTAAGATATCACACACAATAAAAAATAACAAAACTGAACATCAATTGCACACTTAAAACACTACAAGTATTAAATACTGAAATTAAAACATCATACCAACACGGAGAACAATACTTAAAACCTAAACATGAAACATGAAACATAAAATTTAAAACATCAACAATAGTATTTAAAACATCACACCTGCAAAAATAGCAAAAAATTACAAATCCTCTTTCCTTCTCAATTGCAGCAACAGTGTACAAGAATTATTAGACATCTAAGAAACAACAACACAAAAATTAGAACAAATTGTAACAAAAACCTTAGATATCACACACATTCCAAACTGAACATCAATTGCACACTTAATCATGAAAACACCACAAGTATCAAGAGCTGAAATTAAAATATCACATTAACACAGGTAACAGTACTTAAAGCCTAAAACCTGAAACATCAAACTGAAAACGAAAAACATCAATACCTGTACATAAAACATTACTGCTGAAATTTAAGAAAACTTATGAAGGCTCATTCTTTCTCGATTGCAGCAGCAGTGCAGTAAGTCTTCTTAGACATCTATCAAACAACAGTAGCAACAAAAATATTAGCACAAATCCGTAAGAACAACTCACAAAATACAAAATAAAATAGAGAAATTTCCAAATATTACTCACTATAACCTATACAAACCCTAGAATATCACATTACAAAAGAAAGTAAACAAAAATCGAAAACAATAAAAGTATGCATAAAAAATCTGAGCAAAGACATTACCTTCGAAGATAAATACAAAACGAAGCTCGGAAAATTTTGCCGGAAACCGAAGCTATACCGGAAAATTTTCCGGAAAACTCCAAAGATCTCAATGAAACACTGTGCGCAAGAAAGGAGGAAGAAAAATGGAGAGGATGTGTGGTTAATTGGAAGAAAATGAGCTCGAATTGAAGGAAGATGGAAGAGAAATGAAGAGGAGAAAGAAGAAGGAGATTTACGCGGAAGAGAGGAAAGGACAGGAGAGACAAATGTTCAGAAAAATATGAGAGGATAATAAGGAAATATTGATATTTATATTTGAATTTAATGGTAAATTAACGAAATTTCATATCTATCTCCAAACTTTTAAAACTTCACTAGAATTACCATGCTAAATTCTTTACCATTTAATCTGTTGGTCTTACGGTAAAACGACATGTCGTCCAACAGTATACTATAGTCTATAATACTATTATCAATGGAGTACTCCTGCAAAAGGTGACGAACACATAGTTGCAGTTGCAGATGGCTTCCGGTGATCCTGAGGTTCAAGATCTGTTGGACTATCTTAAAAAGCTTGAAAATGGGTTCGATGATTCTCACATGAAGGACAGGATCACTACTCTTAGATTCCTGATAATCGCCATCCTGCCATTTCTGAGCCAAATGCTGGGGTTGCATATGGAAAAATACGACTGCCGCCGGCCATTTTCGAATCTCCACAATGAGGTGAACCGCATGATTCGCGATCTGAAAGGCGATCGCTATTCAGATCGCTTTCAAGGATATGGCGAGGATCTGCGATTATCGACTTCCACCAAGGTAAAATTTTGGGTTTCTAATTTAGTAGAGCTCTTCGGTAAATCTAGCTCTTTATTTCTTCAACTTTCAAGATCTATGAACTGGAAGAAAGCCCAAAAAGCGCTCCTATTTATTCATTCTCTGGTCAAGTACTTGGAGGATCTTCATATTTCTTCAACTAAACGTGTTGTGGAGGAGGTAAAACTTATGAGACAATTGCTTCAGCTTCTTGATCATCACAGCTTTGAGCTCGGGGATGCAGAATCTCTCTTTAAAACTGTCGAAGATTCGGCAATTGAATTGTCTGCTGCTATTTGCTTCTTTGTTAGGGATGAAATGCAGGAGTATTGTGGTAGTGAAGGAATCGCACTTGGTGATATGCTTGACAAGGCGAAGTCTCTTCAGCTAGTAGTGAAAGACTTTTATGATCTATCCTGGGAGACACAAGCTCGTGATCCTGCCACTGGCGGAGATGTTGTGGGGTTTAGTAATTCTTTGATTCAACAACTGAGGGATGTATCTCGCAGAAATCGGCCGCCTGGCATACTTGATGTTACAGATCAAATCAATCTTCTGGTTGATGAGCTTAGTTTTTTGAGATACACTATCATGGATATGCTCCTGCAAGCTCCTTCTGATAATGAGGAAATCAAATCTTTGGTTACATCCATGCGGTTGTTGATAAACAAAGCAGGATACTTTGTTTACTTTTCCAGTGGTAATGATATGCAGGGTAATGAACAGATGCATTTCAGTTCTGACATTTGCGATTTGCTCGAATCTGTTGACATTAGCAAGCAGAGTGCAAATGGTGGGCCTGGCACCTTGAACTCTTCATCGAGGACATTTGGTCACTCTGTTGCTGAAGGACTGGAATTTATTGATTTCTTCATAAAAAAGTGTAAGCTTATTGATTCTTCGAACAAGCCGTATTATCTCCTGAAGCCTCTGATCAAAACACTCTATGAGGAAATGTTGGCTGTCAGAAGATGTTTATGTGATTCACAGATGCAATGTTTCGTGAAACCACTGAAAGATGCTGCCTACTTAGCCAATTATGTCCTTTATTCATTTTGGGCTCCTGTGGAGTGTTTATCATGGTATCAGAAGTTGGGCCTATTTGTTGCCATGAAAGATGTTAGGATCATCCAGAAAGCAGTAAAATTAGCTGCTTCGAAGAAGATGCATATTTATGTCTCATCACAAGCAATGGGAGCACTGTTTCCGGAGGACAATTTCCAAACCAACATCGAGGAAACTCCTGATAAACTTGAGGGTTTCAGAGATGCAGAGAGGGACATACAGGATCTTCTTGTTAGTGGATCAAAGCAGCTGAAGATTGTCTCACTTGTAGGCATGCCAGGACTTGGTAAGTCAACTCTGGCGAATTCAGTGTATAAGCATCCTTTAATAGTTGGTTACTTTCATGTTCGTGCCTGGGGTTGTATAAATCAAATTTATGAAAAAGAGACCTGTTTGTTTGAAATGTTGGATCAAATAATTCACGAAACCGTTGTAAGTGATGAAACATGTGGAGATGATGCTTGTCTGAAGCTTTACCGAGCTTTAAAGGGTAGAAGGTACCTTATCGTACTAGATGATGTATGGGATTCTAAGGTATGGAATGATATAAAGTTTACTTTCCCTGATGATGGCAATGGAAGTAGAATTTTATTCACCACTAGACACCGTGTTGTTGCTAATGAAGCTGATAGTATCATTTATCATCTTCGCATGCTTACCAATAAAGAGAGCTGTGATTTACTATGGTTCAAGTTATTTGGTTCAGAAACTTGTCCTAAAGAGTTGTTAGTTATCTCCAAGCATATTGCAAGGAAATGTAGAGGACTACCACTTTCTGTAGTATTGATTGCCGGAGTACTGAAAAGGACAACAAGAAGTAAAGAATCATGGGAAGAAGTTGTCAAAAATTTCTTTGGGTCAATCTATGGCAAACGTGGAAAGCAATCCATGGCCAGCACCGATGGGGAGTATATCAATGTCTTGGAATCAAGCTACTTGCACTTACCTAATCAGCTGAAGCCATGCTTTCTTTATTTGGGCGCCTTTCCTAGGAGAACAGAAATGCCTGTGGCGAAGTTGATTAGGCTATGGATTTGTGAGGGATTGGTTCAGGAAACGGTCCAATCACCCCCCCTGAAGCTAAGGAGAAGCTCAGACCAAGTAGCAGAGGACTGCTTAAATGAGCTTATTGACAGAAGCCTTGTAATGGTTGCCAGAAAAAGTTCTCTTGGTGGAGTCAAAACATGCTGCGTGCATGATGTATTGCATGATTTTTGCTCAAGGAAACTTGCGGAAGAAAGATTTCTGACGCAAGAAAATGAGTTTGGTGGAACTTCCATCATGTGCAGTAGCTCCCAAAACCTAACCCGAACGTATCTGTATGATCGTAAATCAGATAGAGTAATGATTTCTGGGAATGAGCAATGGACTTATATCCCTCTTTCATCAGGGGATACATCTCTTGGACTTAAAGACAGAAAGGGATTACTACTCTCTGACAGGGTGTTGCGTTTGAGGAGGAGCAGGCCTATTTATTCTAGGAGTGTTCTGACTGAGGGAGCAGTAATTGGCCTCAGAAAAGGTGCTTCTATTTCTAGACTAATTGATTATAACTTCATTTTCAACTGTACTTTGCTTAGAGTGTTGGACCTGGCAAATGTTCGAGCTGAAAATAGCGCAGACACGCGTGACCTTCTTGAGATATTTGAGTTGATTCATTTGACGTACCTGGCAATTCGGGTGTGTACATCTGAAATTCCGGCTGAGATAGCCAACCTCCGGGACTTAGAAACATTTCTTCTCCTGGGAGCTATTGGTGAGGTCATAATGCCGGAGGCTTTATGGAGTCTGTTGAGCTTGAGCGATGTTCTAACTGATCATTCTTTCTTCAGTTTCCAACATTACAGCCAAGACTTCTTTGAGGACATCACCGAGATGGATGGTATGAAATCCATTTCCAACCTATGTCTATCGCATGGAGATGATGTTGAGAGGTTGTTCTTGAGGAGGATCACTGAGGTACGGAAATTAGGATGCAGATTTTCAAATTCATGGGATGAATCATCTGGTTGCAACTTCTTTCCCGTGTTGAAATCTTTGAGCAAACTGGAATCCCTTAAGGTGTTCTTCTCTTCAAAGGTGCTATGCCCTTGTGTATTCAGTTTCCCTTCACACCTCAAAAAGCTTTCCTTGTCAAACTCTCGGCTGCCGTGGGATGAAGTTTCAGTGATTATGGAGCAGCTGAGCAATCTGGAGGTGCTAAAATTACTCAACAAGGCATTTGAAGGACCGGAATGGGACATGGGAGATGGGGAAATATTATTCCCGAAGCTCAAGTTCCTGAAACTGGACTCCCTTGACATTCAAGTCTGGAATGCGGAGCTGCCCCTTCCCTGCCTGGAGCAACTTGTGGTGCTAAGTTGCCCTCAGCTTCAGGAGATTCCTTCTTCTTTTGGTGAAATCTCAACTCTGCAGTTGATTGAGATGAACTGGTGCAGCTTGTCTGCCATGGATTCTGTCCAACGAATTCTGCAGGTCCAGCGTGATTTCTCCAATGATGACCTTAAGATCACTCTTGTTGGTTCTGCCTGAGGTA
The DNA here is from genome assembly GCA_032355405.1 of Rubia balearica. NCBI lineage: Eukaryota > Viridiplantae > Streptophyta > Magnoliopsida > Gentianales > Rubiaceae > Rubia > Rubia balearica. Next base: position 6,795 of record JAULKJ010322170.1, read on the forward strand.
CTGCACCGTGCTCTCTCACCGAGTCTACAGTGTAACCTTCATTTTTCAACTCAATTTTCCTGCATTACTTTTGAATGAAATGTAGGGTGACTTAAGTTTCTCAATTTCTCCTATGTAGCCTATGAGTTGCTCAGAATTCTCGGGTGTTTCGATGCATCTCAGTATATCATTTCTTCAAGCTCTGTTTGTTTGCATGCTTCTCCATCTGTTTAACTCGCTGTTTTTTCATGTATCAACTTACAATACTCCACTTGTTTCCCATTCTTAGTGAAGATATGGTGTAGAGGTTTTAGAACGAATTGATGCTGAAAATCATTTAAATGGAAATATTTTATGTTTCTCAGTGTCTTCCAAGTGGTTGATAACTTGATAACCTTCATACTCCAAAGAGAAAATGACTTCGGTATCACCATCGTCCACCTTTGGTCCCGTATTTTATTTTTACACTTTTGACCCTCAACTTACAAGACAACTCAGGTTTAGTACTTCCCGAGGGGCCGGGACCAAAGGTGGACGAGGGTAATAGTTAAGGGGCCACCGAAGTCATTTACTTTGCTCCCAATGTGCAAACAAAAGAAGAAAGAACAATTAACAGCGATTTTACCCATTGATCGTGTCAACAGATTGCAAATTTCAGAACAGGAGCTTTAGTTTTCTCCAGTATATCACCTAGCACGATTCCTATATCAATTCAGCATAGCACTAGTGCTCTTATTTCAAAACTAAGAAGCAAAATCTTGCACATACAAACAGTGATTTTGCATCCTTGAAGAACATGCTAGAACTGCATATGGAAGCAAAAAACAGGAGATTGAATTCACGTCAGAAGATCAGATTTCAGGAACAAATTGGTCAGAACAGAGGAGGTTACTAAGGTGTAGGTGTAGCTTAGGGAGAAAAGTTATGCAGTTGGTAGGTTAGTTTTTCCTGAATTAGTTGGGCAATTAAATGGTTGATCAGTTGGTAGGATATTCTAGAAGCTGTAGCGGTTAGTTTACAGTTGGATTCTGCTATGTAATTAGTGTTGTATAGTTGGTTCAGAGCGTCAATTAAATCACAGAAAATATTCCCAAAATCTTTTGATATTCTTGCTATTACTTTCAATTTTTTTCCTATATTTTTATGGTATCAGAGCAGGTATAACTTCTTTTGTCACAAGCGTAGCTCAATTCTCTTTTAAAACTCGGTAACCAGAAGATCCATGGCGGATGAATGATCTTCACACACTTCCAAGAATGCAGAACAGAAGGCTTCAAGATCGATGAAGCTTCCAGGAATCAAGTTATTTGCTGTAGATTGAGGATCGGTTGTACCTGCACAACTCAGATCATACGAATCTGGTGCTGGTGATTGAACTCCTTGATGAATACAATTACCTCACTTGGAGCAGATCGAAGATCATCTCACCGGAGGCTAGAGATAAGCTTGGTTTCTCAACTGGAGAAATCAAAGTTCCTGACTGACACTCCTCAGTTCAAGCAATGGAAAAAGGTGAATTCCACCCTTGTGCCATGGCTTCTGAACTCTGTGTCTAAAGAGATTGCAGGAGGTTTCATTTTTTTCGAATGAAGCCGAAACTGTGTGGGAAGAATTGTAGGATCGGTTTGGAGAGAACAACATACCTCTCATGAACAAGTTGAAGAGAGATATGTGATCCTTGAAGCAAGGATCTAGTTCACAAAAATCAAAGGAATTTGGGATCGGTATGAATGTCTTAGACCTAGGAAGATATGTGATTGTTATACTAGTGGTTACTATGAGAAAACTGCAGCTGAGGATGAGGATGATAAGACTCATCAATTCATTGTAGGCCTGAATGATGAATTCATTCCCATAAGTAAATAGATCTTTCTTATGGATCCTCTTCCTTCCATTGGAAAAACCTATGCGCTAGTCAGTAAGATTGAGGAAAAAAAAGCAGTCAGATGAGCATCTTCCAGCAGGATCAGTCTGTTATGTTTGTAGGTGGAAGGGCTAAGACATATCAGGAGCTCAGAGAAGAAACTGCACTGGCTGCAAGGACGTTTGGAAAGCAAGGTTCTAACGGAAACTACTAGAAGAAGCCTGTGAAGAGGCCATAACAGTTGTGTACATACTGTGGAGTGCAAGTCCATTTGATACCTAGAATGGTGTTCTGGAAACAAAGAAGGTGTTATGGTCTCAAAGATTAGAGGAAATCAATCTAAAAGTTAGGCTCAACAAGGTTATCAATATGGCAATGGAAACTATATTCAGCAGTCTGGACATAATTCTAACTCTGTTGCCAGCTATGGAAGGGAGACTTTTTTGTATGTTGGAACACAGAATGATCAGCTACAGCAGATGGTGACTAATCTGGAACAGAATAAATGAAATGGGGTGGTTGATCAAGGGCAAATTAAGAGAAGGATCCTATGAATATCTAAACTTTTCTCACCTTCAAGATTCTACTGGTAACTCTTTGACCCAATATTTTAATTCTAATGCATCTTTATATCATGTGACACTTGGATCATCGAAAGTGGAGCATCAAGTCACGTGTCCTGTAATTTTAAACTTTTTTCATACGTAAAACATTTCAAAAGGTCTACACATGTATACCTCCCAAATTAGACCATAACCTTTGTGGAATCAATTGGAAACATTTCCCTAACCAAATTCCTCTCATTGATGAAATGTTTGTATATCCCATCTTTCAAATACAACCTACTATTAGTGACTAAGCTAAAGAGATTCAAAGATACACTCGTAGTTTTTTTAATAGGGCGAACGATTTGGGAGGTCCCTGAACTCCCTTCATCGTTCACCTTTGACCCCTTATTTTTTTTCTTGAATACTTTTGCTTCCTCAACTAACAGAACTGCTGAGTTGCACCCCTTCCGTCAGGTCAAACCTTCAAATTCGGTCAAAAGCATTAAATTTAAGGGCAAATTAGTCATTTCCCATTTCCATTTATCTTTTTCTTTCATTTTTCCCTTTCCCTATCCATTCCCCCTTTCCACTTTTTCTTCTTCATCTCTGCATTCTCACCAACTCGCCGTCTATGCCCGCCATCACCTCGCCGATACACACTCTGTCGCCCCTTCGGCTTGACTAGGACCGTGCTCACCATCTTTGCTTCCGGGGAGCCCCTCTCCGTCTGCTTATCCCAAGCCCCCTCACAATCAACCTCCACCATTGCAGAAGCAGCTGGAGACATTGGCGTTTCCTTATTCCCATTCCCTCACAGTGGCTTCCTCTAAGCTCCCCTACATCCTCTCCCCCCTCTTCCCACTAGCGATGGAAGAAGAAGAAGATACCGGTGGCGGCGATACAGTGAAGCTCCCCCACATTCTCCCTGTCTTGGAGCTTCACGAAGTACTTCCCATCGAGCTGATTCTTCGATTCGGTTCTCTCCTCCCCTCCCCTCCAAACAACGAATGAATTAAAATGTTCCCCAAGATCTCCACTTTGGTTCCTTCGTCCCATGCTCTCACCACCATCTGATGGATGATGTTTCCCCTAAAGCTGTCTCACGTGGACCTTTCAATTCACCCCACCTTTCAATCCGCCCCACTTTTATGGTGGCGCTGGGGTGTTTCTATGGTCGAGTAAAGCGGAGAAGGGGGGAGGGGAGGGGGTTTGCTGTGGTGGTGCTGGGGGGTTTCTATGGCAG
>JAULKJ010322180.1:0-10427 GCA_032355405.1 Rubia balearica
CAAAAACTCAGTATATACAAACAACTTATTTAGGTTCCAACGTCAGTTATATTTTCATAAAATCATCTAATCCATGCAGTAAACAGATCATTTAAATTTTGATACAACACAATGGCTAATAATCGAGTCAACTTCAAATCACTTTATATACTCCTGCTCTGCCTTCTCTCTTCTTTCCCTCTCTAGGATTATCCTATCTTGAAGGCCTTCAAACCTTCAACTATCAAACTTCAAAAGAAGTTTTGATTATCTTTATTCTTTTTGAATTCAAATTTGAATTCAAAATGTGGACATTGATTTCACACATCAATGACAAGTATTCTTTGATTGGAAAATATCAGGAAATTATGATGATTGAAGATCCTCATCACCCAAATCAATCAACTATTATTCCTTTATATAATCATCTTCATCATACACCTGCACTCCTCCAATTCATACACAAAGAAAAAACCTTTCCCATAATCCTCCTTTTCCAAGCAGATAATCTTGCAACAATGTCGATGGCGGAGTATCTTGCGGAGCGCTATGCAAATTTGAACATCACAGAGAGTGACAAGCCATTTAGCAGCAACACACAGAGTAGCCTTCTTACGAGGGGAAAGATTTACCTTGCGGCAAAAATCCTTACCCCTAAGACTAAGAGGGTGGAGTCGATGATCACTTCACTGAGCAAATGGTGGAGATGCAAGGGGGGAGTTGATGGCTTTACCATGGGAAGAAATTTGGCGCTTTTTCAATTCTATGATGGTGAAGACCGGAAAAAGGTGATGGAAAACTCTCCATGGTCCTTTGAAAATTGCCTTGTGGTTCTTAAGGAAACAGATGGGATTGAGCAGGTTCATAATATTCACTTTGATAAATGTCCCTTCTGGGTTCATCTCTACTCCCTTCCCCCGGTACTTTGTAATCTCGACACTGCCATAATCGTTGGCAACGACCTTGGAGGTTTTGTCAAAGCATCCCGAAACAAAATTGGTACATGCATGGGAGAGAATATCAGAGTTCGAATTACCATCCCAATGGATGAGCCTCTGCCAAGAATACACGACTTCAAGGATTCGGTATCTGGTAAAATTTTCAGAATTTACTTACAATATGAAAAGCTGCCATATTTTTGTGAATTGTGTGGTCATTTGGACCACACAAAAATTGATTGTCCATCCAGGGACACCCCATGCAGGGAAAAGCTAATGCCAATGGGCTGGGGAAAGTGGTTGAGATTTGAAAACGAAAATCTAACACCACAGAAAAAGATGATTGATCGAAGGGATGTTGATCTGCATGGCACACCACGTTTGGCTTTACAAGAAAAAAGACAACGCTTCCCTGAAGCTAGTGACTTGAATTCTGGGGCTCAGGATCAAATTCAGCCTAAGGAGTGTGGTTCTAATTGGGCTGAAGGAAATTGTGTTCAGCCCAACACTCTAATACCCCATATGTCTTTCATCAATGTTCCACGAAACATAAACTCCATGGCAGTGGCGTCTGAAGCTGTGGCGACCGGAGCAAAGCCGCCCACGGCAGCGGTGACCGGCGCAGAGCCACCCACGGCAGGGAAGACCGGAGTAGCGCCATCCATGGCTCCGATAGTGGCGTTTACAGCAGAGACGACCGGGGAAAAGTTGACCGTGGCAGCAGCGACCGAGGCGACGGTAAACATGGCAGCGGCGCCAATAAAAATGGTGGCTGAGGTAGAGGCGGGTGGCGGCGCTACCACAGTTGGCGGACCTAATCAATTCACGGCCGTGAATAAAGGGAAGGAGAAAATCACGCCTCAATCTCAGCCATTTGTTTTCACCTCAATTACGCCAACGGTTCGGAGAGAATCTGGGGAGTATTTTCAGAAGGATATAACACCCGGAACAGGAGCTTCATCAACAATTATTGGGGCAGTGAAAAATCCCAGTGTTTCTGCCGGGTCTCAAGCAATCATACTAACACCCCCTGAATTTGGTCTCTCTGTAATTAACATGCCGGGTCTTACGCCGGGAAGAGATATTCAACTCTCAAATGTTTTAACTCAGGCATCACCAGCCTCTCCTGCGATGAACCCGAAACTGGTGAGTCTCACAGGTGAGGAAGAGGAGGAAGAATGGAAAAGGCTGCTGGAATTCACTCCAACTCCAGACAATAAAGCTACAAGGAAAAAGAGGATTATCAGATCCCTGGCAAATCACCCAATTCGAAACCTGCGTCAATCACCAGGGAGTTTTATTTCTGTTGGCAGTAGTCCAGCTTCACCACTGTTGGACTGCCCCCAAGGCCTTCTTCATCGACGGGGTCCACCACCAGGCTTCAATGGATATGCAACAGGATCAATTTATCCTTTGAAAATTATGAACATTGAAAATGTTTTGCAGGAAGATGAAGGATATCAGGGTCCAATAATTGAAGGGAGCCAGGTCAATACTGGAGTTGCTGAGAAGTCAACAAAGAGAAAGGCAGAACTTATTGAGATTATTGAGGAGGCAGAAAAGAAGAAAACAAAGACATCAGAGTCATTTATCTTTCCTTCGGGATTGAACTTTCAAGCAGGGACACCTGCAAAAGGACCAGCGGTGGCGACTGGGAAACACCAGTCCCGCCGAGGAAAATGATAGGCCTTAGTTGGAATTGCCGAGGATTGTCCAGTCCTCGTGCAGTACGACATTTCAAAATTTTATTTCGCAAATTTAGTCCGCATTTTATTTTTCTTTCTGAAACAAAATGTTCTTCAGTTGAGTTGTCAAAAGTTAAAGATCAAATGGATCTCCATGGAATTTTTGTAGATTCCAATGGAAATTCAGGTGGTCTTGCTTTATTCTGGAATAAAGAAGTAGAGATTTCTATTTTGTCTTACTCTTTTAATTTTATAGACTTTAAAATAAAAGATCCAGTTACTTCTACATTTTGGCGTTGTACAGGTGTCTATGGGGAACCTGATTCAAGCAAGCGTAAACAATTTTGGGAAAATTTTCCACACATAAGTGCGCACTCACAACTGCCATGGCTATGCATTGGGGACTTTAATGAAATTTTGCACCAAAATGAAATGGAAAGTGAAAATAGGAGACCAAATTGGCAAATTGAAGCCTTCCGAAATGCGCTTAATGAATGTGATCTTAATGACTTGGGATACAATGGAAGTAAATTTACATGGTGTCGAAATTGGAGAAATCCACACACTGTTCGAGCAAGGCTGGATAGAGCAGTAGCATCGCCTAGTTGGATTAGCCTATATCCTGCATCTCAAGTCAAACACCTCTTCAGTCATAGATCAGACCATGTCCCTATCCTTTTGCAAGTTCGATCAAACAATGTTCAATCAGGAGGGTATAGGAGACAAAGACAATTCCGTTTTGAGAATTTTTGGATGCAATCACCAGAGTGCGAAGCAGTGATCCAAAGGAGTTGGAGTGAAGGAAATGCTGAACTTACAACCACAATAAAAAATTGTGCATGTAAGGTTCAAAGTTGGGCCAGAACAGAGTTTAAAAATCACGAGAAGGCATCGGAAGCCTTATCCAAGGAAATCCAGAGATTACAGGAGGGTATTATAACTGAGGATGTCCAACTCCAAATATCTGCTTTAAAGAGAAAGATTGAATATCTCCTAGACATAGAAGAAACTAAAAGGAAACAGAGAGCCAAGCAACATTGGCTGCAACAAGGAGATAGAAATACAAAATTTTCCACTCTTTTGCAAACAAAAGGAAGAGGAGAAATCTTATTCATGGCTTAAAGGATCAGTCGGGCAAATGGTGTACCGAGAACAAAGAAATGGAGAATATCATTCTCTGCCATTTTCAGGAACTTTTCTCTACACTAAATCCGAACCTGGATAACATTCAACACACATTATCGAGGATACAGCCCAAGGTCTCCCCACAAATGAACTCGAAATTATGTAGGCCATATACTAGATCTGAAATTAACGAAGCACTTAAGCAAATGGCCCCAGATAAGTCACCAGGTCCAGATGGCATGCCACCGTCGTTCTTTCAAAGATATTGGAATATAGTTGGCTCTAAGGTATCATCAACTATCCTCCAACTACTAAACCAGGAAGCGCCCATAGACCTGATAAATGAGACAACAGTGGTCTTAATCCCAAAGGTGAAAAAGCCGACAGAGGTTTCCCAATTCAGACCAATCAGCCTATGCAATGTCATATACCGTATACTCGCAAAATGTGTGTCGAATAGGCTGAGGAAAATTATAGGATCAATCATCTCGGAATCACAGAGTGCTTTTGTGAAAAATAGATTGATTTCAGATAATATCCTCGTAGCCCATGAAGCACACCACTATATCAAGGGGAAAAAATCAGGGAAGAAAGGATATATGTCTATTAAGTTAGACATGAGCAAAGCCTTTGATCGGGTAGAATGGCCTTTTTTGATGGAAGTTTTAAAGAGATTGGGCTTTCAGTCACAATTCATATCTCTTATAGGCAGATGCATATCTTCAGTAAAATTCTCCTTCATGCTGAATGGTAATAGATTTGGGGAGATAACACCAACGAGAGGAATTAGACAGGGTGACCCTTTATCGCCATATTTATTCATCCTCTGTAGCGAAATCCTCTCAAATATGATTCAAGAGAAACTACAAAGGAAACAGATATCGGGATTACAGATCGCAAGGAATGCTCCAATACTATCCCATCTTCTTTTTGCGGATGATACTCTGATTTTTGGAGAAGCTACTCAGAGGGAAGCCACCCAATTGAAACAGATATTAAGGGATTATGAGGCAGTCTCGGGGCAGAAAGTTAACTTTGATAAATCGGCCATCTCTTTCAGCCCTAATGTTGATCAACAAACGAAAACCACTATTCTGAACATTATGGGTATGACGGAGTCTAGAGGGTCGGATAAATATCTGGGGTTACCCACAACCTTTGGACGATCAAAGCTGCCATCTTTCGAACACTTGAGGACAAAAATCTGGACAAAGGTCCAAGGCTGGGAGCATAAACAACTTTCAAAGGGAGGAAGAGAAGTACTTATCAAAGCAGTGCTACAAGCACTGCCCACTTATACTATGTCCTGTTTCAAACTTCCAGATACCTTAATAGAGTCCATCCATCAATCATATGCGAATTACTGGTGGGGTAGCACAGATGAGAAAAAGAAAATTCACTGGGCGACATGGTTGTCTATGTGTTCACCTAAAGCCATGGGAGGTTTAGGGTTTAAAGATCTCGGACATTTTAATAAAGCAATGCTGGGAAAGCAAGCTTGGAGGTTACTAACAAATCCATCGTCTACAATATCGTTATTAATCAAGGCGAGATATCACCCACAATCCTCCATCCTTGAAGCACGAACTGGATATAGACCATCATATGCTTGGCGCTCAATTATTGAGGGCAGAGACCTACTACTTCACGGTGTCCGAAGAAGAATAGGAAGAGGGAATACTACAAAAGTCAAATCGGACTTATGGCTACCAAGACAAGGGGCGGCAAAGCCTAATTCACTTCCACAAGATTATCCAGAAGATATAACAGTTGATCACTTAACAGAAGACAATGGAACAAAATGGAACTCCGCACTGATCATGAATACTTTTGATGAGGATGAAGCAGCAATAATACTCTCGATGCCTAGGCCTCAAAATCATCAGGAAGACATATGGAGTTGGCAGCTTACCCAGGATGGTAATTATTCGGTCAAATCGGCCTATAAACTTTCTATTAATTCTGTATATTTGAATAATGCAGGACACATGGCGAGTAGCAGTAATGGACCATCACCCCACTGGAGCAGAATTTGGAAGTTGACAGTGCCTCCGAGGATAAGCCATTTCATATGGCGAGTATGCAAGGACCAAATACCAACTGCAAATCATCTCTTGCAACGGAAGTGTCCCGCCGAACAATCTTGTCTTACATGTACATCGGAAGATACTTCAGCGGAACACATCTTTTTCCACTGCCCACTAGCTCATCAAGTATGGTTTGCAGCGGATATGCATGGAGAAATATATTCACATCAGCAACCATCAACGGCGCTATGGTTAAGAGACATATTACTAGAGCTTGACAATGAAAAGATGTCATTAGTAGCCATTTTGATGGATCACTTGTGGTTCCACCGGAATAAGCTACTACATGGGGAAGCACACGATCTGCAACCTTTGAGAATAGTTCAGCAGTCCCTATTCCAGATCGAAGACATAAATAATGGAATAGATCATGCAAGGAATAGAAAAAACAAAAATCAGAATGACAGCGATTTTTGTAATGAGACAAGGGACACACAAGAACCTGTTCTCTTCTTCGATGCGGCTACATCAACAAATGAAATAAGTCTGGGATGGCATGTACAAACATGGGATAAAAGATGGGTATATGGTGAAACAAAACGAGTCAGCAACAAATACCCAGCTCAAATTGCCGAAGCAATGGCTCTAACAGAAGCCATCAAGGGGTGCCTAGAACAACATATCTTCCCTAAGGTCATCAAGGGAGATGCGCAACAAGTAATATATGCTCTGCAGTCGGAAGATATGAATAGATCAGATTTAGGTTTGCTTATTCATGATATTAAATCATTTATACAAACCTTAGGTAGCCCTATAGTCAAATGGATTCCTAGAGAGGAAAATTCAATTGCAGACCAACTGGCGCAATTTCAAAAAACTAGTCCACTTCACGGGACTTCATGGAGGATACCTCCACCTTTTGTAAACTTTATGAATGATTAATGAAAATTTAAAATTCTTCAAAAAAAAAAAGTACGTACGCGTTCCGTAAGATGTAAGAATACGTTGGAATCTGGATGACGGTTCCAGATGTTCAGGATTTTTTTAAAAAAACTTTATCTTGAGTCCTTATCTTCAAATACGATCCTTTCACAAGCTATACAACAATTAAATTTTAAACTGTAAATTTTTTTAAAAAAATTAAGATAAAATTTGAGTTACATTAATCGAATAATAAACTTATAAGTTGCATAATAAAATTTTAAATTTCAACTAACACCTTACATATTTTTACAATTCTAATTCAACCATATTTTTTCATGTCTATAAAAGACTGTCTTTCCCACTAGTTTGCCTTTTGCATTTCCACACTATCTTGTTTTATATCGAATAATCGTTAAGTTGAGCTATTTAACAATTATAGAAATAATAACATGATTTGATGTTTATTTATTTTAATATAACTAGTATAACTTTGGAAAACTTTTAATGTGTCACGGTATATAAATAACTATAAATTGAATTTAAAAGTTTTTAAAATGAAGTTTTTCATAATTGTTCTGACTGTTAATCGATCTAACCAACGAATTTCTCTCCCCCATTCATTTTATTTACATATATTCATTTTACTTTCTCTCACTCATTTAACATTTTGTAAAAAAAAAGAATTCACAAATAGAGATGTCATGATGAATTAAACGGGGAGTAAAACTTGGATTATCATTCTCCCTTCTCTCTTTTTTTTCAAACACCATATAATAGAAATTGTTTGCTTTCTTTGGTTCATGTGATATTCTAGGGTTTGTGTAGGTTATATGAGTAATTTTTGAGGATTTATCTTTTTTTTGTGTTTTGTGAGCTGTCCTTACATACTTGTGCTAATATTTGTGTTGCTGATGTTGTTTCTTACACGTCTAAGAAGATTTACCTCACTGCTTATGCAATCGATAAGGAAGGAAGATTTGTAAGTTTTCTTAATTTTCAGCAGTGATATTTTAGGTACAGGTATTGATGTTTCTCGTTTTCAGTTTGATGTTTCAGGTTTTAGTCTTTAAGTACTGTTATCTGTGTTGATGTGATTTTTTAATTTCAACGGTTGATGCTTGTGGTGTTTTCATGATTAAGTGGGTAACTGATGTTAGTTTTGATTGTGTGATATCTTCGGGTTTTGTTACAATTTGTGCTAATTTTTGTGTTGTTGTTGCTTTTTCTTAGATGTCTAAGAATGCTTACCCACTGTTGTTGCAATCGAGAAGGAAAGAGGATTTGTAAATTTTGTTATTTTTCATGTGTGATGTTTTACATAATGTTGTTGATGTTTCTGGTTTTCTGTGTGATGTTTCATGTTTAAGTTTTAAGTATTGTTATCAGTGTTAGTGTGATGTTTTAGTTTCAGTATATGATGCTTGTAATGCTTTAAGTGTGCAATTGGTGTTCATTTTTGTTGTTTTGATTGTGTGTGTGTGATATCTTAAGGTTTGTTACAATTTGTGTTATTTTTGTGTGTCGTTGTTGCTGTTTCTTAGATGCCTAAGAACGCTTGCCCACAGTTAATGCAATCGAGAAGGAAGGAGGATTTGTAAGTTATGTTATTTTTCATATGTGATGGTTTTGATACTGTAGTTGATGTTTTAAATACTGTATTTGATGTTTCACAATGTAGTTGTCAGTTATGTTACGTGTGCTATTGTGATGTTTTAATTTTAGATGTCGATGTTTTTACTGCTATATGTGATGTTTTAAGGCAGCGTTTGATGCTTGTAGTGTTTTCATGCTTAAGTGTGCAATTGATGTGCAATTTTGACTAGGTGTGATATCTCATGGTTTTGTTACTATTTGTGGTAGTTTTTGTGTTGTTGTTTCTTAGATGTCTAAGAACACTTGCCTGTTGTTGCTATGATCGAGAATGAAGTAGGAACTGTAAATTTTCTTTATTTAGCTGTGATGTTTTAGATACCGTTGTTGATGTTTCAGGTTCTATCTTTGAGCTTTCATGTTTAAGCTCTTGTTATGTGTGTTGGTGTAATGTTCTAATTTCAGTGTTTAATGTTTATGGCGTTTTCATATTTAAGTATGGAACTGATGTTTAGTTTTGTTCTTTTGATATTTTAGTGTAATGCTTGTGGGTTTTCATATTTTAGTGTGTATTGTTTGATGTTTTAAAATTTTGATATTGATGTTTTAAATACTGTACTTGATGTTTCTCAATGTAGTTGTCAGTGATGTTATGTTTGCTATTGTAATGTTTAAATTTCAGATATTGATTTTTTAATTACTGAATGTGATGTTTCATGTTTATTTCGCAGGAATACTTTCCAATCTAGAGCTCTACGATGTCATTGATGAGATATAAAAAATGCTATGAGGAATCATGCTCCCGAAGCCGAAGGTGTTCCAGAGGACCAAAAATTGACCTTTGATCATTGCATTGATGAAGTAGAAGAGCCATCCTTTTCGAAACCAGCAGGAGAGAAGGCAAGTCAGTGAATAAGCAAGCAGCGAAGGAAAATAAGTCAGGGGAAAAAATAGAATTCGATTGTTTGGGATGTGTTGTGTGAGAATGATGTTTTATAAATATTAGTTTATTTGTTAGAGCCGAGACACTAGATTGTTTTTTATGTTTATGTTGATTTGGATTTTTCAATTTTTATGTTAGTGGTTTTTAGGGAATTTGAACCCTTTTGTATAGAATGGTGATTAATGGTTTGATAGTTATGGCGATTGATATTTTTATATGCTAATTTTATACTATGTATTATTGTGCCAATGATAATTCATTGAATTCCTTTGATTTTGAGTTGTTAGTGTATGCTGTTTTATGTCTCGTCATCTGTAATATATATACAGTGATACGTATCATCTTACATGTATAAATTATCATGTAAAAAAATACTAATATCGGTGGATAGAAGTGGACGTCAAAATAGTTTTTTCAAATGCAATAACATTGAAGTTCATATTTTCCATACTAATTTGAGATATTTCCTATTTGATGTTTAACTATTTTCATTTGATGTTAATTATTTTTAATATGATGTTTTAATATTTAGACTTAAATTTTATACACAAGACCAAAACACGTGGCCCATGACCCATTAAATTTTGACCCAGATATGAAATCCAATTCACTCCAATCCTAGTCCTTCATCGGCTAAAACCCGACCCGCTGCTTCACCGGAATTCGCCCGCCAGGGCTATCCTACTGGGTGGGGCCCTTCATCGACGCTGCTCTTTGGCCTCGTCTACGAGTACATTATCATACACTCTGTGGATCAGCCTCCCCACCACCCTCACCACTAGAGGTATCAATTAAGCGGGACTGAGAAGAAATGAGATTAAAAATTAATAAATGAATAATTAATGGAATTTGGTATTAAATACCCATTAGTTTTTGGGATTGGACGGGATGAGAATGATTATATTAATGGGAAATTTTGATCCCAATGGGTTCCAAATTTTGTTAACTCAATGGGAACCCAACAAATGCATAAAATTACCCAATTAAATACATATGTAATATTTAACATAAAAATTCACTATAATTCACAAATTATACATCTTAAAAGAATGTATAAATTAGTAGCCTAATAGTTAGGTGTTATTAGACAGACTGTCTCTCATTCACATGTTTAAATTATATTCTAATCTGCCGTCGGACAGGGTACAATTCGTATCCTTTCATTTTATTTCTACAACACTTAAGACCATAAATGAGCCGAGCTGAACTCAAACAA
>JAULKJ010322191.1:0-10427 GCA_032355405.1 Rubia balearica
CCTGTCTCTGTGGACGATCCCAACTTGCCACTAGCTACTTAGTTGTAGTTAGCACGCATTAGGGCTTAAAAATAGTAACTTTGAGAGGACGGCGACGACCTCCCACTGCTACCACCCTCGTGGATGGATTTTAATATCTACTACCACTCTTGTAGATGGCCTTCTACAAAACTACGCTAAAGTGCTCATAAGCATCCTACCAATAAGCTCACAAAAACAGAATCTAGGAGCTCGTCAGGACATAGTGTCCAGTAGTTCCAATTAAGTATAGAAAACTAGGGATTTAGATAAGAAAACCAACAAAGGTTATCCAAACCCTTTGCAATGTAAACCTAAATAAAACTAGAAATCAACCTATGAAAACACAATAACATATGTGTCAAGGTATTGGATAATGCATGCTTTTAGGTGCAGATCAGTAAACCTTTTCTCTTAATTTATTTTTCTTCAATTTGCAAAGATTCAGTAGCTGAAGTAACCCAAGTGGATGATTACATTTAGCTGGACGGTATCGCTAAGTAGGTGGAAGCAATCCGTCACTTTGCAGTAGATGAGTACAAAAATGAACATGGGAAGATATCAACAAATTTTAACATTATGCTACATGCAGGTAGAAAAAATTTGGAGAGGGAAAGTACAAATACTCTCTAGCAATCATTGGAGATTAATATCCATCTATTACACAATTTTATGATGTTGTTGTCTTGGGAAATAATGCTGCTGGAAACAAACTCGTTAGTTACAAAATTGTTTGAAAGATCCGTAAATAATATTAACAGGTTTGCATTGAAACTAATTACAATATATGATCGATTAATATTAATATACCCACACAGAAACATTGACAAGAGATGTGGGAAAAATAGTTGTTGGGGGTATGATATCGCTTTTAACTGCTCATTTTGGTCTCCCTATGGATAACGACATACATGCAAACCTTGGTACAACATACACCCTAACTTTGGCCGGCTTTGTGGAGGCAGGGATGATTCAGATAAAGGGTAGACATGTCTAGTGGTGGTATAAGGGCGCCAACTTCATGAGACTTCCCCGGGGTACGCGGACTAGGCTCAAACCATCGTTCACACTTTAGAGCCTTATCATAGAGCCCTACCAGGGTATGGGAGCATCTGTGGGTGCTACCAAGGTGGAGCAAGCCTAGGAGGACATCGACGAGAGAGTTCCCATGAAGGTGACCAGGTTCACCCACAACCATAAACACTAGTTTTTGAGTATCATGTCATACAACCATCCTTTTTCTACGGGCCCTATTTGCATAGAGGAGCTGTTTTACAACTCTCTGAGATAAAGTTCTTGAGGTTCGCAGAGGACGGAGGCGTCTAGGAAAAGCTTTTCCCCTCACACTAATTCGTTCGGAGATTAGATCAAACCTAGTAGCCGCAGGACTCCGTCTGTCGTGCCAACGAGGAACAATATCTCTATTCCATCACAACATGACTATGAGCCTGGGCAGCATCCATAGTATACCCCATTCAGGGAGCATGGTTTGCTGGGGTTCAGATAGTCGACTTCATTTTTTAACTGTGGAGCCATCCATTATAGTAAGAGCCTGAATGGATGCACTCTTTGAGATATTCCATCTTTAGGACCCCGCAAGATGTGAGCCACCTCAGTGATTGGTTTGATGACCACGTTGTAGAAATATCTTTCAGGTTTGATCAGATGGATGAGCAGATTCAGTACATGAGGATTGATTTGGGCTACCTCTACCATGGCATGTTGGAGATCATCGAGTGGATGAGAGCCATGTGAATTAGAGGCGATCACCCTCACCAGGGACCTCACAAGTAGGGGCATAGATCCAGGCATAGCGGACGACATTAAGGAGGTTGAGTGATTCCAACCTTTTTTCCACCTTGGTCACATGGACTGGGGACAATGCATCAACTAAGTGTAGGGAAGGGAGTTTGAACATTCCATTGGGTGGCATCCTTCTTGCTCTCGCCTTTGATTTCTTGTCTTGGTTATTTTACTGCATGATGACTACTTTCCTTAGTTTTTCCCTAATTTATTTTGGAAAACTTGTTTTTGTTTCTTTCTTTTTGGAACTTGTTTTATAGGTGTGAGGACACCTTTTTGTTATAGTTTTGGGATGCCGGAGCATTTGTTGGTGTTTGTTGTTTTTCTTTAATCTCCATGAAGTATGAAGCCTACTTTGGGGCATTTTGTGCTACACAAAAAAATTGAAAAATTAAAACTGAAAAAATATACCCAGCTAAGTTGAAAGCTAGAAAGGAAAACTTAGTCAACAAGGGAAAAGGCCCAGATCGGTTGAAATATCTATGCAAAAGTGAGACGCCAAATAGTGTGGAAAAAAGTGAGGGTGAGTTTTGAAAAAGAAAAAAAATAGTGTGAAATTATGATGAAAACCCAAGGGAGCTCCTAAGCAAAATGAGAGAAATTGAACTTATTCTATGCTTATCTTGGATTGTCTTTGGTAGAGTAAGCAATTTTTACACATTCAAATGATTGAACCTCGCCTTTGAATGTCATGTTGGTTGTTTAGATTACTTTAGTTTTTTGGGATATGAAAGTTATGAGATTCTTATGCCTTGGGAGCTAGTGTTTTCTAGAAATAAAATATTGGGTGTTTTGGGAAAACCTTTGCATGCTATTGTACTCTTAGATCTTTGCTTGTTCTTGTTTACTCGAGGAAGAATAAAGGTTTAAGTGTGGGAATTTGATGAGACGTCAAATGCATGTATTTCATAAGGGGTTTAACATCTCATTCATTATCTTTGTGTTGTAGATTTCTATATTTTGGTAAGTTTACATTACAAGGGGTTTAGATTACCGTTTGTGATTTTCATATCTAAATCCCTCATTTTGTAGCTTACTTTAGATCAAATATATTTTATGTCCCCACAAGCATCTAGATCCATTTTTTGAAACTTTTACTAGAAAATTGCTCGCAGGCACTTCTGGTTGTTTTATAAGGCCATTCACAAGAATGTTGTAAAGGATTGTAGAAGTCCATTGGCAAGGATGGTAGTGGATTGAAAGCCACGAGTAAAAAAGTGGTAATAGATGGATGCACTGAAGAAAAAGAGTTAAGTCCAGAAGAATTGAAGACAGGTACGCCCCGTGCGGATTTCCTTAGCCCATGCCATGCCAAGGGCCGAGAAAACTAAGTCGAGGCACGGTCCGTGCAATCTTACATAGCTAGCGCACTCAGAATATGACAAACTAAAACTCTAGTCTAAGTTCCGCAACCTTTTGCACGAGCTATACACTTATAAGGCTAGGACACACTTTCCAGTCTGCGGCCTGCATGCTTCTGCACAGGCACCGCACTCTGAATACTCTGGGAGGACCTCCAGTCCACGACCCACATGTTTTTGCGCCAGCAGTGTGGAGCGGGTTGTGCACTATTACACGACCCATGCTGACGTGGCTGTTAGGGTTTCCTAGTTCTTTGGGATTTTCTAAGACCCCATTCCACCTACTATATAAGCAGCCATTAGTCTCCTAGGGTTTAACTTTGGTCATTATTATTATTCTTAGTGGCAGGTAGGAAGAAGGTGGTTATCTCCTCTCTTTGTTTATTTCTCTAGTTTTTTCCTTATGACATTGAATACAATGATTTATTTGGATTCAATGTCTCTAAAGTAGTTTATTTCTAGGGGTAATATTTGTATTCATGACTTGATGTTGACTTTGTAAGATTCTTAGATTACCCTATCTGTATGTACTATGAATATTTTTCTTGATTATTGGTTTACATTTTTATAAGTTTTATGCTATGTTATGATTTATAGTGCATCCATAGATTCATTCGTAGTATAATATCGTTCTAGTCCAAAGTGCTATACTGGGAGCCTTAGATTAGGGCCATTGTAGCTTGGACAGTATCAGGGAGATGCGTGCATTCATGCTTCCTAGAGAATACCATCCCGATAGTTAGACTCTAATTCTTATTTGCTTGTTGTGTGAGTGATTACATGTTAAGTACATTAGACTAATTATTAACGAGGGGAAACCCTTGGCTTACCTTGATAGACAGGAATTTTAGTTTGTAGCGACCAGGGTTGGTTTGTAACGACTAGGGTCATGGTAACCCTAGAGTTATAATGAGATGACAATTCCTTTGCCTCTCTAGGTCTAGGGTTGTTATCCACAGTGGAGTGCATGAGACGCATTGTCGTCACTCTCGTATTTAACGGTTGCGACTCGCGCAAAGTTTAGTTTCTTGGAGTAGAGGCATGTTACTATCGTGAGTGAGATAATAGGGAATGAGGAGCATATCCAAAAGGTCGATAGGTCCAAATTCCCCAATTACGGAGATGGTAAGTTGGCTTGTGAGGGGAGATGATCCTTTATGTGAAAGATATTGGGATTTTGATCCTTCATGCACACTACATAAGCATGAGATAGGTTTACATGTATTACATGTAATAGAATCTGGGGTCAAAGTCATCAATCGGACATGTTATGCAAATTCCCCCAAGACAAGTTAATTTTAGTTTTCATCTCTTTTGCTTGCATGCTTTGTAGATGTAGACCCAAACCCCCCGCCCCCCAATTATATGTTGAAAGCACTTGATATTCACGACACACAATCGAAGTGATGCCCATTTGTGGGTTGTTTGTAGTTAACTTTGAAATTCTATTATCTCTATGTGCGCTCCCAAACTTGCCACTAGCTACTCTATAGTGATTAGCAGTGAGCATAGGAGAAACTTATAAATCTCTCATATTTGATCTCTTACATCGCGCAAATACTTAAACGACCCCGGAGGTGCGGGTCATTACTCCTTTCCTCCATATGGTTTTCGTCATCATTGAACCACTCATAGTACTCTGACAATGTTTCAGTTGGTTGTTTATTGTCAGGAACTTAGACCTGTTTTATTGGAATTCTACCTCTGCATAAACGAGGCAGGAACTGTGTCTCCAGCTGCCTGAAGTCGTCTATGCTTTCATCCTCTAGGTTATTGAACCAAACCCTGGTTGCTGTTGTGAGCTTTGTTGAAAACACCTTGTAATAAATGGCATGCAGCATCGCAAAAGTGGCTATGTTTGTAGAAAAGTTATGCAAGTGGTCATCGGGGTTAGCTTCATCGTTATACTTCCCCGGGTTGGGGGTATCTTCAGCTTAGAATCTGCTCTGTTTAATTGTATCCTAGTAGTGAACAAAGATCCCCGTCCTTCTTTTTTTCGGTGGTGTCCACTAAGTGTCTTCCTATTTTGGTCTGGGCTTTAGCTTCATCACTAGTGATGATGGCACATAGGTAGCTACATTGAAGGGTTTCCTCTCCGATATGGCGATGCCCCGATCCTGTTTCATATCACTTCAAACTGTTTCACCTTCATGCTCCCTTATTGATAGGACAGTTTGGCCATCTTCCTATTCGTTGAAAAGTTTCATTGATCTTGCATTGTACTGACCTTTCTTAATATTGTAAACCTTGGCCTCCTCTCTTTCTTCTATTTCTTTCCACTTTTGCATCATCTCCTTTTGTGAGGCAATGATAGTTTGTATAATCTCATATCTCGTTTGCGCATTTTATGGCTATTTTGAGCTTATGATAGTTTCCCACAAGCATGAGGGACACATCCGTTAAGACATATACGAAGCACCTTTTATGTACTTTTTCTATGTTTTTATTAATGAACCTGAACTTCACATGTGAAGCACCTTCCTTGAAGCACCTACACGTTGGTTTGAATTCAACTTTTGGAACAGGGTTTGTTGTTTTGTTGACTAATAATTCATTTAAATGGGTTCAAAACCACACAAAGTGAAAGAAAACATCTAGAAACATGCCTAACTTGGCTATAACAAAGTCACACGCTTCATCAACAAAAAGACAAGTTTCCAAAGAGTCCAAACTATAATTGAATTGGCAGGAGGAGAAGATAATTACTCCCTTCATTGTAGATTATGAGTGCCTATAAACAAGATAATTAGAGTCAAAGGACCAAGATACAGAGTTATACCAATCTCAACCCAACAAGGAGCATAGAACATGAAACCTGAGAATAAATTTGTATCAAAAGGCAAGGAACATCAACAATAAACCAAGAATTAGATGAAGATCTATTAAAATAAGAAATCAGTTCATCAGTAAATTCACTTATTACATCGAGAAACTTCCATCCCTAAGATGCAGAACAAGATGAAGGGTGGGCTCCTTCTGGATATCGTAATCCGCCAAGGTCCTCCCATCCTTCAGCTGTTTCCCCATGAATATCAGCCTATACTGATTTGGCAGGATCCCATCCTTGTCCTGAATCTTTGCCATTCACATTGTCAATGGTATCAGAACTCAAATTCGAAGGAGTGCCCCAGTCCGTCTTGCTAGCGACGATGATTCCACTGATCGATGAAAGAGCCACATTTACAGATCACGAGAATTTTTGAAAAAGAAGTACAACTAATGTACCTTGCAGAAACCATAAAGGTGGAATAGAACCGACACCAAATTGCCAAATTAAACTGGTGTAGGAAGTTAGGAACCAACATTTTTGTTTTCCTGGTAACAGAGCAGAAATGTTGAGATTCTATACATATATCTAATGAAAACATGAACTTGTAAAAAAAATTGATCAAAAAGAATTGCCGTCAAATAAGTACCTTCATTGCTTTTAAGAATTTAGAAGTGAGCAATTGTTCCCAGACAAGCTTCTTTTTTGTATACCAATACCAGTGTCTATAACCAGAAATACACTACGGTAAAGGTGAAAGAAGTAAAACAATAGAAACCTAACATAAAACATACATGGATTCATAATATCACACATTATAGTTATGATCCCATTCTCTAGATCGGGTTTAACACAAATTTTTAGATCACCAGCATCTCCAAGAAGGCCAGGATCAGTCATACTTAGTAACCTCAACTTGTCGAGAGTTTCACTTACATTGCTGCAACAAAAATGACTTAGTGAGCAAAATGATAACCCCAAAATTCGTAACACACTTTATCTCCAAGTTCCTATATTTTAAAGCCACATCCCGGAAATAAAATCGTACATGCTTACAAATGACAAAGATTGAGAAAGCATCATTTGACAATTTCTGGAAGAAAAACTTCTGTGTGGCTGTAAAGACTTTGAACAATCAAGTCCAGCAGCCGACTAACCTGCGATTAACCAAAGATTTCAACTTTTAAAATCGTAATTGTGTACGTAAGGTCAATAGAGCCAGAAACACTTAAACAACAGGTGTCTAAAACAATATCAAGAATTCATCCAAAATCCCAGCATCCTCACTTAGAAACACACACGTGTCTAGTGTACATCCTACAATTCATCAAATTCAAAATCCTCAAGAATCCAGTTCGCAAAATCAATCATTGAATCAATAGAAATAAAGGGCCCACCTCAGCCTGATACTCATGGGTTTCACCAGGTGCTTCAGGAGCTGCCTCCTTTTCAGTCAGCGCAGCGACGCCGTCACACTTAACCATGACTTTTTTTTGGTGACTTGAGTTGGCAGGAACGTGATAGAGAAAGGGCGGAGAGGTGCCAGAACATTATGGAAGGTATCAAATAATTTGTTATCTCCCATAGGGTTTCGGAAGAGGATCGGAACTTGTAATAACTTGAGTTTGAGTCTTCTGATCTGCATAAATGACCAGTGAATTTACCATATTTAACTTTTAGGTACAACAATTCAAGTTAAATTATGACCACTAGATCGAGATATTGAATGGTTCGGATTTATTCGCACATAAGATGGTGTTCTAACATGAAGTGGGTAGCGTTAAAGTCTAGTAGAATGTAATCGCCGTCTTGGGTTCCTTCAGCTACTGACCATTTGAAAATTGAAGAGAAGATTAAGAATGAGACAAGAGTTCATGGAAGGAAATATTGATTTTGGATTTCCATTTGATTTTGGATTCCCATCAAAGCTTTGGTGCAACATGACAATGTGAGCTTAATATGAAACGAGTGGTCAGAATGTTGTTGTTTTGAATTATGTTAGGAAGAATGTTGTTGTTTTGAATTATGTTAGGAAAAGGAATATAATGAATATATAGATATTGAGAAATGAAACTCATTGAATACATGTTTGTTAATTTTTCTTCTGAGTGAAGTTGGTATGTTACATTTTGTTCAATTAAAGATACAATTTAAAAGACAAATGATAAATAATGAAATTTATACGTATTGATTGTATAATAGTTAATTACGATTAAACTTCATGTTCCTTTCTTTCAATATGTAGTTCTTTTTATATATGACATTATTTTCTGGATAATAGCTTTGACTAACAAGAGGATACAAACAGTTGTTTGATATACCACATAATAACCTACACACCCATACAAAAATGTGAAAATAGTTATTTATTAATTAGGATGCACACATGTTACACATACATAAAGATGCTAATTGATAACTCAATCAATGGAAGTGTTTAGTAAATAGAAAATGTTTGATAACTTACCTTTAAGTGTATGAATTTAAAAATTATTAATAAATTAATAGTTTCCTAACCGTGTTTTATAATTGATTTGTAATATAATAATACCCTTTAAATTTTTTTTTGAATAGAGCACTAGGGAATAAAAAAATTTATGAATTAAATAGTTAAAATAACATTAATTTATTAAGCTAAATTTTATTAAAGGGCTCGCAAAACTAAGAAAAGAGTTAAACTTATGAATTGAAATTACGTAAATTTACACTGAAAAAAACAAGTTCGAAATGCGTCCGAATCATAATTTTTATTAAATAGTTAAAACTTAGTGAATGTCAAACAACATAAATATGATCAACTTAATTATTGATAGGTATTTTCATATATTCGGAAAATCCTTTTTCGTCGTATATTCATCTTATTACTATTTGATCCCAATTATCAAATCTGAGTCCAATAATTTAGGATATGTCATTTCTACCTACGGGATTAGTCGCCCTATCCAACTAATTCGAAATATGTGTTGGGCGAGAATGGAATCCAATGTTATTTATGTAATATCATGTTGGAACAAGTCAGCATGAGAAAGGTTGGATTGATATCATTTACCCTTCTTAACTCTAACAGATGAGAACACCTATCTTAGGTGAGAACACCTACTTATGTGAGAAAAAATCTAAGTCGTTGATATATTTAATCTAACGGTTTTTCTTCCTCAGGCATAAGCTTCAGTACGCCGTCTTTCCGGTTTATGCCATCACTTGCTTGCTGGTTTCTATTTTTGCTATAGCCCAGTTCCCATTATGAGCTATTTACACAATTAATCAAGACTTTGAGTACACATTTTTTTTACATAATTAAAAACTTATACCAGAATTTAAAAACAACCCTAAAATTTGCGCTTCCTATTAAGAACCCAAGTTCTTTCAAATACAACCCTCAGAATCACCAACTACATATCTCTACCTACATAGAACTATTTCATAGAACTGGTTCTTGACATACAAAAACACCAGATCAAACGCCAGATCATATGCCTGTCTTTCATGCAACATTATTTCATTGAATGATTTAGCAGAGAAGCACTTGGTGTCTATTTCTGATTATCAACAGCCCATCGTAAAAGGCTACTTAGCTGATCGTAAAAGAAAATTTTAAAAAATAGTTTCATTAAGCATCACAAATGAAAACACCACAATTTATTAATACACCGCTAAAAGCATCACATTCAGCAAGCACACTGAGACTGAAAATCGCAACACTTCCAAAATTCAATTTAACACTTCCGCTCTCTCTATATATATATGTACCTTCACTGAGAATGACCTACATGTTACATTTGAAACACTTACAAGTGATGGTTAAAGCACCTATGAGTTGTACTCTAAGCACCAAGTTATTTTTTTAGCACATTCAAATTATAAAAAATCACCTACATATTACATTTAAAGCACTTATAAGCGACAATTTAAGTACCTACGAGTTATATTCTAAGCACTAAGTTGTTTTCGTAGCACATATAAGTTTTAAAAGAAACACCTACTAATTACATCTGAAGCACTTACAAGCAACAATTGAAGCACCTACAAGGTATACTATAAGTACCAAGTTATTTTCGTAGCACACGTAAGTTATAAAAATAATACTTACTAGCTACATTTGACGCACTTATAAGCGAGATTGAAACACGTATGAGTTGTTCTCTAAGCACCTACAACTTGCATTTGCAGCACTTAAATTAGAATAAAGGGCTCCTAACATAAAACCAATTGGTACTATGTAGGGGTGACCCATGATCTTATATATTGAGTAATAACTCTGTCAACCACCGATGTGAGACTCTAACAACTTACAAACGTTGATTGAAGTATCTAGGCAGTACTCAAAACACCAAGTTATTTTTAAAGCACACAAATTATAAAAAGAAACATTACATTTGAAGCACTTATAAACGATGGTTGAATCACTTACGAGTTATACTATACACACCAAGTTATTTTCATAGAACATTTAAGTTATAAAAGAAACACCTATTAGT
>JAULKJ010322201.1:0-10427 GCA_032355405.1 Rubia balearica
AACCCCTTATGATGTAAACATACCTAAATCTAGTAATCTACCAACAAAAACATAACAAAAGAGGTGTTAAATGCCTCAGAAAATACATGCTTTTGACGTCTCATCAGAAACCATAATCATTGTCAGATCATTTTTCACTGATATGAGCAGAAGAGAAGAACAGTAAGGAACTTCAGATACTTTAATATGTGGGAAAACTTAGAAATATTTTAGGCAACAGTTGAATGTATCTAGAACCAAAAAAGGTGGAGACCATGAAAAACTTAGCTGAAGTTTTGAAAAAACTAGAGAAATCATCGGAGGCTTTAAACAGGAAAAACTTCTCTAACATTGAACAGATAGTCATCAAAGCTAAGGAGGAATGGATTAAAGCTCAGTAAATATTAAATGATGAATATGGAAGTGAATGCAAAAAGAATGAAGATAAGGTAGAAAGGAAGAAGCTGGAGATGCTAGAAGACTCAGAATTCAGTTTCCTGCAACAAAAAGCTAAAATATAGTGGCTCATGGAGGGGGACAGATCAAAAGAAATATTTTATGCTTCATTGAGGACAAGACAATATAGGAACTATATTGTGAATATGAAGGTTGATGGAGGAATTATCTAGGAGCAGGGAAAGATTGAAGAGTACTTAAAAACTTATTTCCAGAAGCACTTGGGAATAAGGAAAATAACTTCAAACCTGGATTCTGAATTGGCCAACTATGGTGAAGTATTGAGCATCAAACAAGCAGACTTGATTAAACTTGTTACAACAGATGAGATTAAAAACCAATGTGGGGAATTCATACTAACAAAAGTCCGGGAAAAGATGGTTACACTAGCTAATTTTTCAGGAAAACATGGGAGATAACAGGAGAAGGAGTGACAAAAGCAGTTCAGAATTGTTTTGAAGGGGAGAAAATACCTGACATACTGAATGAAGCTGTGATTGTGCTCATACCAAAGGTACCTAATCCTTAGGTAGCCTATGAATTTAGGCCAACTGCATGTTTTTCAATAGTTTACAAAGTGATAACTAAAATCTTATGTGCTATACTAAGTGATAAGCTACCAGATATAATCAATCCAAACCAAAGTGATTTTGTTAAGGGGAGACATATAGCACACAATATACTGCTCACTCAAGAGTTACTGCATGAATATAATGTAGAGAGTATGAAGCAAAGCTGATATCAGTAAAAAAAATTGACTGTATTAGTTGGGAATTTTAGCTAAATTGGTTAAAGATTTTGAAGTTTCCAAGTATAATGATTGACTGGATTAAAAGGACTACCATGAGTTCTTCTTTCTATTTAGCTGTAAATAGGAATTTCACAGAATCTTTTGAGGGGAAGAGGGGGGTAATACAAGGAGACCCCTTTTCCCCATTGCTATTTGTTATTAGCATGGAAAATTTGACTAGGTTAATGGAGAGAGAATACAAAAGAAGAGGCATATAATATCATCAAATATGTAGAAAAGTAGGTATACACACCTTACTTTTTGCAGATAATATGCTAATATTCAGTGCTTCCACTCAGAATTCCATGGAAAGAGTTAAAAAGTGCTTGGAGAATTTCATGGAAGTAACTGGTTTGGCTGTAAGTGTGCAGAAATCCAACATCTATTTCTCTAAAATGGATGAGAAGGAAAAAGTAGTGTTGGCTAGTATATTGGAGGTGATGAAAGGGGAGTTACCAATTCAATACTCGGGGCTCCTACTATCTCAAGCCAAATGGAACAAGGAAGACTGTGAGCAGATGATTGAGAAGATAAGGGGAAAACTGAAATGTTGGACTTCTGGCAAATTATCTTATGGAGGAAGGACACAGTTCATAAACACATTACTCTTAAGTATTGCAGGTTACTGGGCAAGTATTCTGAGCATTCCTAAAGGTGTTCATGAAAGAACAATCAAGATATGCAGATTTTTCTTATGAGGAAGAGAAGAAGGGAAGAGAGAATTTACACCTGTAACTTGGAGCACACTGAGCAGAAGCAAAACAGTAGGAAGAATGGGGTTAAAAGACCCCTCTGTGTGGAACAAGGCTGCAATCTGTAAGCATCTTTGGGATTTGAGCTCAAAGAAGAATGTGCTATGGGTGAGATGGCTGTAGAATTATTATATGAAGAAGATGGATCTAGAGCATTGTAGCAACAAAGATGGAAACAATGGAACATGGAAGGTCTTATGTAGATTAAAAGGAAAATATTATCAGACCTTTAAGGAGTGAACTGATACAAAAGGAAGGTTGATGATCAGAAAAGTTTATGATGTAATGAAGGGACTGGGGAAGAAGGATAATTATGCAAGGGTAATATGGTATAAAAAGAGTCTACCTAAGCACAATGTTTTTGTGGTTGTTGTTGAAGAATTGCCTTCCAACTATGGACATATTGCATGATTTTGGGATACTTGGAACACAACCTTTTTCCTGTTTGTGTGATCGGAAGGAGGAAACAACAAATTACTTATTCACTGAATGCAGATTTATGAGGAAGATAATGGAATTTCTTGGCCTAACAGAAGTTGCAAATCTAAGAATCCTAAAAAAGGCTACTGATGGCAGCTAGGAGGAGACAGGGTCAGAAACTGATGAAATGGACTACTGCATTGTATAAGGTATGGACTGAAAGAAACAACATATTATTTAAAAAAAGAGAAGCTGAAGGAATAAACATTAGCAATACAGATTGAGTCTAAATGCAAATGAAGAAACCAGAGAAGATGGAAGAAGAACATAGAAGAACTTGCATCAAGAGAAATGTAGCTTCCTTTATATATTTTGTAGTTTGGTTTTGTTTTGTAGAATCAGTGTCAAAAGGAGGTAGTTTTGTTTTTTTGCTTGATATGTAAAGGCTTAAAGTGATGGCCCAAAACTTGAAAGTTCTCGATCTTAATATATATACTCCTTCATACCAAAAAAGAGAGAGTCCAGCATGAATATAATATGAAAGTAATAAAATTACCATCTATAACGATTGTTGAAAATATTTTTATTTATTTACTTATTGCATGCATCTTATATCACAATCCGTACTACCATATAAACATACCATTCACATTATTTACTTATCATATGCATTTCATATCACAAAATGTACGGCAATATATGCATAAAATTCATATTATGTTCAATATGAATTTAAAGATGTATACAATAATATTAATTCACAACATACTTACATTATATACTACACATACTATTTATTTGACCTACAATTCATACTATAGGTTAATTCATTGAAGAAATGTACATCAATATAGAAGAGCATTGACATTAATTCAATGCGTGCGAAAAATATACATGAACACCTATTCCAATTGATGAATCGCCACCGCTACCCGACACGTACAAGTTACCTAATTGCGTAATATTACGTATCCATCGTCACTACTTTTTTTATATATAATTTAAACCACAGAAGTGGGGAAGATACATAGGCTTCCTAGACCTTTGAAATGATTAAAAGCACTATTTTTTACAAGAAAATGTTCAATTGGACTTGAGCCTCAAAACCTACTGCTAATCTATTTTACCAAACTTAGATGGCAATCTTCTTGCTTTACAAAATTGAGCAAGGGATTGTCTAAATAGCATCCTTGCACACGATTCCTATTAGTGAAGACCTCCACCCATCGTGTCGATCTTACTGTAGGCTAGGTGTACATTCTACTACTTAGCTCATATATGATTAAATCTAGAACTCTTAAATTCGGCAGCCCCATCCGATCAGCTGTAACTGACTTTTGGATTGCTTCTCTTTGACTGAGATTGGGGAACAAATATTCCGGGCTGAATATCTTTTCTAATTCTTGTGCCAAAGTGTTTTCCTCTGTTTTGATGTGGTGAGTTCTTATTTCAGCTCCTGTCATCAGGTTCCAACAGGTTCTGAGTTTTGTGAGGCTCCTCAATTGTGGTTTGTCCTTCCTTGTAAGAATGTTTACAATCTGTAATGAGTCAAGTTTCACAATTAGTGGTGTAAATCCTTTTTGAATACCTACCTGAATGAATTTGATGGCAGCCATGAGTTCGGCCTCTAGTGGATCGTTAGATGTCATTAGATCAGATCACATATAGAGAGGTTTCACATGATTGTTCCTGATAAAAAAATCCCAAACTAGAGACAAAGTTTCTCCTGTAAGCCGCATTAGAGTTAAGCTTAAATCCTAGCTCAGGTAGTCTCCATGATACAACATGGATTCCTAGGATTTTTTAGTACATTCCGCAGTAGACCATTTTGTACTTACACTTCACAATCATCCTCATAATAAAGGTTGTTCAAGCTCAGTATCTGAGGGGTTAGTGAACTCATTTGGGAATAAATGTGCTCGAGAGTATATGCCTTACCATTAAAACAATGATTATTTTTTAATTTCCACATGATCCAACACGTAACGATTGAAGTGGTAAATACCACTCTTTTCTTAGTCACGGACTCAGAGGAATTAGACCATATCGTGGAAAGTCTATCAAATATATGATCACATATAAAATATGTTGAATCGGTTTGCCAATCCACAAATTTCCATGTCTGAGTAGCTATGGGGCATGCATTAAAAAAGTAGGAGAGTGTATCAATGTGATTATAGTGGCAGCATTTAGAGACATTTATGATTACTGATTTCACTAAGATATCATCAAAAGGCAGCATCTTATTCAGTAATTTCCAGGTAAATACTGAAAGTTTGGGAGGCAGTAATGGTTTCTATACCTTGGTTAGGCTATCATACCGATTTCTCTTTTTCCTCAACATTTGATCTACTGATGAGACTAAAAATTTACCTGAGTATGATGGTTTCCACACCATTTCATCTGATCCCTCCATGAAGTCCCACTCCTTCTTCATTTGCTCAACTCTTTGGGATGGAAGATGTTGCTTTATTGTGTCTAAATATTGATCCCTAGCTAGTATCAATTCGTTCACGTACAGTAGTGAACATCCATTTAGCCTAGCCATTGATTTATCAGTTGACCCGAGCCCAACCAGTTGGCTAACCAGAAACTAGAGGTTCCTGCTTTGATTATAAACTGGGAGTTGTCCTCTGCCACCAGAGAGATGCTGCACACTTTTATCTAAGCTTATTATTTCATGTTGGAAAGAGAGATCGACTAAATATTTTTTGCCCATAGGGTTGTACCTTGTTGAGCTTTCCACCATAGCTTAATGGAGAAGCTATCTATGGTGGTGTATAGAACTTTGAATCCAAATCCATTTTCTGTTAGGGGTAGCAAATAGAGGGCAAAGCTCTCCAGTGTTTCCTCCTACCATGTTCAGATTACCCCCATAGGAAATATGAGCAAATGGCCTGATTTTTGTGCTGTGTGTGAGATGTGGGATTCATGATGCACTATGTGTGCTGTGGAATGACCATTAGAATATGTTTGATCAAGATTATCCTACCAGCCTGATTAAGCCACCTATTGTTCCAATTTTCAATCTTAGAGTTTATCTTCTCTATTATATTCTGAAAGTACACATTCCTTTTCCTCCCCTTAAATAATGTGACTCCTAGATAATTTAAAGGAAAAAAATCCCTGAGACATGTTTGTCTTTAGCCTAATTATGTTATGGAGCTTGTTTTCTTACCAACCAAAAAGGCACTTTTTTGGAAGTTTATTCTCTGCCCTGTGGCTATTTCATAGCATATTGTGATTTATTGGTTGCTCTTAGAAATATTGCAGCATCATTAGTGTAGGAAAAATGTGTAATAGGATGTGCTCCATTTGGTAGCCTAAAGTAATCAATGTAACTGTTATGGTACATGTACTTAAGGCCTCTGTTTAGAATTTCAGTGATGAAATTGAACAGGTTTGGGCTGAGGGGGTCTCTTTACTTAAGGTCTCTAGTAGGCTTTAAAAAATCCATAGGGATTCCCGTTTATGAGTACTGAGAACCATGAGCTAATTATATTACCCAATATCAGTACTACAATATGTTTATGAAATCCAAATTTTAATAAAAGGGAGTTCAACATTGGCCAAGAGACTCTGTAAAATTCCTTTGACATATCTATCTTGGGAACCATGTTATTTGGTTGGTTCCTTTCATCTAGAAGTCTCACCAGTTCCTGCATAACCAATATGTTATCTGCTATCTCCCTCTGCTACATAAAGACAGATTGTTCACTGGAGATACACTAGGGGTAAGAGAGGACTTATCCTATATGTAATAAGTTTAGATAGAATTTTATTTGATAAATTAGTCAAGCTAATTGTTTTAAACTCAGATAGGCTTTTAGGTGTGGGAGTTTTGGGGATCAGGGCTATCAGGGTACTAGCAAATGACTTAGGTACTTTAACCCCACATATAAATTCATTGACAGCCTGAGTTAAATTCCCTTTGATGCAATCCCATGATTTCCTATAAAACAGTGTTGAGAAGCCATCAGGACTTGGAGCACTTTCCTGGCTGAGGCTAAAAACTACATCGTAGATTTTTTCTATAGTGGATGGTCTCATTAGATCCTTGTTATCCTAATCTCTGATGACTAGGGGGATGAGGTCTGGAAAGTACTTCATTTGTATTCCTGAATGATCAGAGGTTTCATCATTTAGGAGATTCTTATAGTATTCTACTGCAACCTCTCCTATCTCATCTTGGTCTTCCATCCATTGGCTGAGGCTAAAAACTACATCGTGGATTTCTTCTATAGTGGATGGTCTCATTAGATCCATGTTATCCTAATCTCCGATGACTGAGGGGATGAGGTCTAGAAAGTACTTCATTTGTATTCCTGAATGATCAGAGGTTTCATCATTTAGGAGATTCTTATAGTATTCTACT
Source organism: Rubia balearica (assembly GCA_032355405.1). Lineage (NCBI taxonomy): Eukaryota > Viridiplantae > Streptophyta > Magnoliopsida > Gentianales > Rubiaceae > Rubia > Rubia balearica. The sequence continues at coordinate 6,773 of JAULKJ010322201.1, forward strand.
GAAACCTCTCCTATCTCATCTTGGTATTCTATTATTGCCCTTTTTAATTTTGTATTCTATTAATCCTAAATCTAATGTGTTTGGACCTAACACTGTTATGAAAGAATTTGGTGTTGAGATCTCCATTTTAACCACTTTTTTCTTGATTTCTGTCTCCAGAAGGTCTGCTCCTTTTTCATGTTTTGAAGATGTTTAGCATAGCCTTATTTAGTTGTATTTGAGTTTGTATACTATAATTTGTGTCTAATTGAGTTTCAAGCTCGGCTATCATTTTCTCAGACTGAAGCACATTGTCAAAAACATTGCTAAACTCAGTTTTATTCCAGTTCTTGATGAATGATTTAATCCTAGTGAGTTATAGGGAGAAACCATACATGCTTTGACTTCCTACAAGATGGTTCCAGTTACTACTTATAAGATCAATAAGTTCAGTTCTGTTGTACCACATAGTTTGGATCCTGAAAGGTTTGGGGTACTATTTTCCTTGGCTTAAGACTTTTAGTAATAATGGATAGTGGTATGCATTTCCTCTGCCTAGGACTTGTATTGAGGAGTTATTGAACTTATCAAACCAATTCTGGTTAGCTACAATTCTATCTAGCCTCTTCCGAACCCTATCTTTGTTTTTTCTACCATTTGTCCATGTAAATAGTTTTTCAACAGCGTTAATCTCAGTCAGATCATTGCTTGTTAGGAAATTATCAAACTCATTAATTGAGTTTAAGTTAGGGGTGCACCTTCCTTTGTACTCAATAATACTCCTAATGACAGTCCCCAATTATAATTGCTGGGGTGTCTGAATTATCTATCCCGATGTGTATTTTTGAGTACATTAGAAGTCTCTGATGTCTATTATGAGATCCATACACAACAATTATCTGAATTTGGGCATCATTCAGTGGGTTGTTAGTATCAAGCTGCAGGAATGATTGATCTTTGTAAATCAATTTAGGCATATAGTTATTCCTTGTAAATATCCAGATGTTACGATCATCTAATTCCATAGTCTCTGAAAAGCTTAATTGTGATTTGAATTCCTCTATCCTATTAAACTCATGTTTGGGTTTTACCGGGATAAGGATATCCAGCCTATGTGTTTGATTTAACTTTTTTAATGTAACTGGACCTTTGTTAATTCCTATGATATTCCAAGTTAATAGAATACAATTATGAGGTTTGAGGTTTGAAGCTTTAAAGAAATTCCAATTTGGACTGGGAGTTTCAGGGGGTACCTGATTGTGCTTCTTCTTCATGTGACTGAGTGTCTGCCATAAGAGTATTTTCAGTTTGTTCCTGCTGTGGTGTGTTACAGTCTTGACCTTCATCACCCTGGTCCATTACTCATTTTGTGCTTTAGGTTTGTCCTTCTCTATTGGTTCCATTTGTTCCCGTTCTTCTTGAGCTTCCATCTTTTCTGCATCTTGAGATAGCAATGCAAACCTATTCCTGAAGCTTTTTAGATCTTTTGTAAGTGAAGCTCTATCCGTTGGAGAATCCTTTATTCTATATTGTTTCTCTTGTAGGTCATCTAGTGATCTCAAAGGTTTAGTGGTTGATCTCATGGAGTGTAGCTTGTTATCCGAGGATGGTGGTTTAATCTTCCACATCTGAGTTATCCCTTTTCCTTCCTCGGGTCTGAACAGTTTCTGAGCATCTTCAAATACCTCTATTTCCTCATCAGAGTCTGTGGTTTTAGTTGGGGTTTTCTCAGTGAGTTCTTCCCGCGACTTCTTAGGTTGTTTCTTTCTGTATTGGAACTGTTGTAGGGGTGGTTGTGGCTGGATGGTTTAGTTTGGACCAGGCTGATTGTTTCATTTATGTTTGCCTATATCCTTGTTTGCATTTTGGTTGTTTACAGAGTGTGTTTCCTGCTTGCATTCTTTAGCTGGGTGACCTATTTTAGAATATTTCAAGCAGTAGCTAGGATAGTCTTCATGAGGAATAGAGTACCATCTATTTTCCAGCTTAGAACCTACCCTTATTCTATTTGGGAAGGGATTGGTAAGGTTCATTTCAATACATATACAAATAGTTGATGGTATGGTTAAGTTCTGTGTTGGGAGATTAGAAAAATGGGGGGTTCCTAGCCTATTAGCAGTATGGGGGATCGATTCTGGATGTAGAAAATAAGCAGGAGGGAATTCAACTGTTACCAATATTGGAACAATTGGTGGCTCTTTGTTCACGTCAAAATCCTTTGTCAATTTCAGCACTTTCATAAGGTGACCACCAAGATTCTAGTTTCTCTTAATCCAACATTTTTGTGTGTCCTCATCGGGCTCAAATTTGATGAAGATGTGCCTCTGATCCTACGCAATGATTTTTGGGCTGCCCTTGAAACCGATCTTCTTGAATTGATTTCGTATGAACTCCAGACAGTGGTGGACCTAGGAATTTATATACGGGATGCACCAATTATATATTTATATATATAATATGAATAAAATATATTTGGGGTTAATTGGTGGGGTGCACTATTTTTTTTTAAAAAAAATTTAGCTGTAAAAATTTGGTTAAAAAAACCTGGGGTGCACGTGCACCCCAGGTTCCAACGCATGTCCGCCCCTGACTCCAGAGTTGGTCTTCCTCGAGCAAACTTGCCATCAGGTGTTTCTTGAATGGTTCCGACAACAGATCGATCACATCTTCATCAATAAGCACTGCTATTTCACCTTTGAACTCCGTTATTGGGTTGATATTGAGATTAGATTTTGGAATTTGGGGATATTTCGTGGGTTGAGCTCCGAGCATCGCCGTTTAAGTGGGCGGGCTCACGCCTGGAGGCGGAGCCGCCATGGTTATATGGTGATTGGTCGTGGACAATGGAGGAGATGTGGTGGTTGGTGGTGTGGTTACGGTGGGAGTGGGGTTGAAATGTGGCCGTTATCAGTGATAGTTACGGTAGATGAAGAGTTGCCTTTTTTAGAGAGAGATTCGTGCTAAGTAGATTTAACTAAGATTGCATCGTCACTAATCTATAAATCATTCACACACAAAACCATTTACTATAAAAAAAGATGAATGTTGTTTGCAACTCATTATCCCATACACCAATTACTTGATCAATGTTGTTGTACCTTGTCTTATGTTTAATTCACCCGCTTGCAATCCTAAACATAATAACGTTGTTGCATTGTGTTTTCGGTTTACTTTCAACTTAACTACTGCTGCAAAAATAGCCGGATTACGATAAGGATGTGATTTTGAATGAAAGCGACGAAGGATTGAAATCGAATATCAACAAGACTACAAGAGGATGGGAACATCAAAGTCAAAATATTTCCAGAATAGTAGAAACTCTATGCATATACTGTTACATTTTGTTCAAGTTAGAAGATTTATGTGAACTTTCAATTTTTGTATTGATCAGATAGCCGACCCTTCAAAACTTTGGTAGTCATAGTATAAGAAGGTAACTTGACAAATACTGAATAGTCATGGAACATTTTTTTTTTGAATTTAAAACATGTGAAAAACAATTAATACATAAGTCTGTCTCTTGAAAGACCATCTTTCCATAGGTTATGGGAAGATCAGGGACTGCATTGCAATTTGAGGATAATAAGCAAGCAAAAATTTGTGGGTCTGAAATAGGAGAATATGGGTCAAAATTTGGGTCATAAGAAAAGCGATATAAGCTAAAACCCCAGCTCCC
>JAULKJ010322212.1:0-10427 GCA_032355405.1 Rubia balearica
CATATAGCTCTATCTAGCATAATATTTATCGTTATGTGATCAAATCCTTTGAAATATCCCTTGTCTCTGTGGATGACCCTAACATGCCACTATATACTTAGTTGTAGTATAGTATGCAAAAAGGGCTTAAAATAGTATCTTTGAGAGGTACGGCGACGACCTCCCAGATATATCAAGGATTGAAGAGGTGTGTGTTAGTTTTAGTTGTATCATCTTGTTGTTCTCTGTTTTGACTTTTGGGAGATGAGGTTTTAGTGTTAGTATGTCTGAATTAAGGTTTATTGTGTGTGTTATCAGGGTAATTCACGAATGTGTTATCAGGTGCAAAGGAGACAGCTAGAGATCCATCATGGATTAAAGAGGTGCGTTAGCTCGCTTTATGTGAGCTTGCTACTGTACTCTATTCTAACCTTTGTGAGATGAGGCTTTTGTAATATTTTGTGTGAATTAAGGTTTACTATGTGAAATCATGGTAATTTCCCGAATATATTATTAGTTGAAAAGGTGAAGGATGGAGATCCTTCATGGATTAAAGAGGTGCGTCTTAGTTTGATTTTCGTGAGCTTGCCACTGTTCTCTCTTCTGAAATTTGAGTGGTAAGGATTTGGTGGTAGTATATGTGAATTAAGTTTCACAACGTGGTCATTTGGGTAATGTCATGAATGTGTTATCATCTGTAAATGAGGATACTGGAGACCTTCATTATTTGAACAGGCGTGTGTTAATTTGGTTTATGTTAAATTTCTTTTGGTCTCTGCTCTAAATTTTGTGAGGTGGAGTTTTAGTGTTAGTGTGTGTGGATTAAGGTTTATTGTTTGTGTTATCAGGGTAATGTCATGAATGTGTTATCAACTGCAAAGGAGGAGGCTAGAGATCCTTCAGGGATTGAAGAGATGTGTGTTAGTTTTGTCTGTATGAGCTTGCTATTCTCTATTATGAATTTTGGGGGATGAGGTTTCGGTGTTTGTATGTCATAATTAAGGTTTATTTTTTGTGTTATCAGGGTAGCATCATGAATTTATTACTAGCCTAAAAGGAGGAGCCTCGAGATCCTTCAAGGATTGAAGAGGTGTGTGTTAGTTTAGTTTGTGTTAACTTGCAGCAGTTATCCTTTTTAACTTTTGTGAGATGAAGTTTGGGTGTTAGTATGTGTGAATTAAGCATTACTGTGCGTGTTATCTTGGTAATGGAATGATTGTGTTATCAGCTGCAAAGGAGAACGATGGAGATCTTTCAAGGATTGAAGAGGTGATTGTTCGTTTGGTTTGTGTGAGCTTGCTACTATTCTCTGTTCTTAATTTGGTATAGTGATGTTTTTGTGTTAGTATTTGTGAATGAAATTTAATTTATTGTGTTATCGGGGTAATGTCATTAAAGTGTTATCAGTTGCAAAGGAGAAGGATGTAGATCATTCAATGATTAAAGAGGTTTGCGTTAGTTTGATTTGTATGAACTTGCCACAGTTTTCTGATCTTACTTTTGTGAGGTGAGGTTTTCATTTTTTGATGTGTGAAGTAAGGTTTATTGTCTGTGTTATCAGGGAAATGTCATGAATATATTATGAGTTGCAAAGAAGGAGGCTAGAGAACCTTCAAGGTTTGAAGATGTGTGTGTTACTTTTGTTTTTGTGAACTTGCGGTTGTTCGTTATTCTTACTTTTGTTAGGTAACCTTTTAGTGTTAGTGTGTGCAAATTAAGTTTTATTTTGTGTCTTATCAGGGTAATGTCATGAATATATTATCAGTTGCAAATGAGGACTTTAGAGATCCTTCCACGATTGAAGAGGTCTGCTAGTTTTGTTTGTATGAGCTTGTTGTTCGCTATTCTGAATTTTGTACGATGAGTTTTCAGTGGTTGTTTTTCTGAATTAAGGTTTATTATGTGTGTAATAAGGGTAATGTCATGAGTTTATTATCAGTCTCAAAGGAGGAGGCTCGAGATCCTTCAAGGATTGAAGAGATGTGTGTTACTTTCATTTATGTGTGCTTGCTGCTGTTCTCTATTTTAAATTGTGCGATGAGGCTTTGGTGTTAGTATGTGTGAATTAAGATTTACTGTGTTTGTTTTCTTGGTTATGTCATGAATGTGTTATTAGCTGCACAGGAGAATTATGGAGTTCTTCAAGGATTGAAGAGGTACGTGGTGGTTTGGTTTGTGTGAGCTTGCTACCGTTCTCTGTTTTGAATTTTGTATGGTGATGTTTTGGTGTTAGTATGTGTGAAATAAATTTTATTGATTGTGTTATCAGGGTAATGTCATTAATGTGTTTTCAGCTGCTAAGGAGAAGGATGTAGATCATTCAATGATTCTCCGCTCTAAATTTTGTGAGGTGAGGTTTTGGTATTAGTATTTATGAATTAAGTTTTATTGTTTGTGTTATTAGGGAAATTTAATGAATGTGTTACAAGATGAAAAGATAGAAGCTAGAGAACCTTCAAGGTTTGAAGAGGTGTGTGTTAGTTTAGTTTGTGTTAACGTTCGGCTGTTTACTATTGTGATTTTTGTTATGTGAGGTTTAGTGTTAGTGTGTGTGAGTTAAGGTTTATTGTGTGTGTTATCAGGGTAGTGTCATGAATGTGTTATCAGCTGCAAAGAAGGAGGCTAGTGATCCTTCAGGGATTGAAGAGATGTGTTAGTTTTGTCTGTATGAGCTTGCTATTCTCTATTCTGAATTTTGGGGGATAAGGTTTCGGTGTTTGTATGTCATACTTAAGGTTTATTTTTTGTGTTATCAGGGTAGTATCATGAATTTATTATTAGCCTAAAAGGAGGAGGATCGAGATCATTCAAGGATTGAAGAGGTGTGTTTTAGTTTGGTTGGCGTTAACTTTCTGTAGTTATCCTTTTTAACTTTTGTGAGATTAGGTTTGGGTGTTAGTATGTGTGAATTAAGCATTACTGTGTGTGTTATCTTGGTAATGGAATGAATGTGTTATCATCTGCAAATGAAAAGGATGGAGATCTTTCAAGGATTGAAGAGGTGAGTGTTCGTTTGGTTTGTCTGAGCTTGCTACTATTCTCTGTGCTTAATTTTGTATGGTGATATTTTTGTGTTAGTATTTGTGAATGAAATTTAATTGATTGTGTTATCAGTTGCAAAGGAGAAGGATGTGGATCATTCAATGATTAAAGAGGTTTGCGTTAGTTGGATTTGTGTGAACTTGCTACAGTTCTCTGATCTTACTTTTGTGAGGTGAGGTTTTCGTTTAGTATGTGTGAATTAAGGTTTATTGTGTGTGTTATCAGGGAAATTTCATGAATGTATTATGAGTTGCAAAGAAGGAGGCTAGAGAACCTTCAAGGTTTGAAGAGGTGTGTGTTACTTTTGTTTTTGTGAACTTGCGGTTGTTCGTTATTCTGACTTTTGTTAGGTAACCTTTTAGTGTTAGTGTGTGACAATTAAGTTTTATTTTGTGTGTTATCAGGGTAATGTCATGAATATGGTATCATCTGCAAATGAGGACTGTAGAGATTCTTCCACGATTGAATAGGTCTGCTAGTTTTGTTTGTATGAGCTTGTTGTTCGCTATTCTCAATTTTGTACAATGAGTTTTCAGTGGGTGTTTTTATGAATTAAGGTTTATTATGTGTGTAATAAGGGTAATGTCATGAATTTATTATCAGCCTCAAAGGAGGAGGCTCGAGATCCCTCAAGGATTGAAGAGATGTGTGTTACTTTAGTTTGTGTGAGCTTGCTGTTGTTCTCTATTTTAAATTTTGTGCGATAAGAATTTGGTGTTAGTATGTGTGAATTGAGATTTATTCTGTGTGTTATCTTGGTAATGTCATGAATGTGTTACACCTGCAAAGGAGAATAATGGAGATCCTTCAAGAATTGAGGGGGTGAGTGTTCGTTTGGTTTGTGTGAAATTGCTACTGTTCTTTGTTCTGAATTTTGTATGGTGATGTTTTGTGTTAGTATGTGTGAATTAAATTTTATTGATTGTGTTATTATGTAATGTCATTAATGTGTTATCAGTTGCAAAAGAGAATGATGTAGATCATTCAATGATTGAAGAGGTGTGTGTTAGTTTGATTAGGGTGAACTTGCTACAGTTCTCAGCTCTTACTTTTGTGAGGTGAGGTTTTAGTTTTAGTATGTGTTAAAAAAAGTTTATTGTGTGTGTTATCAGAGAAATGTCATGAATGTATTATGAGTTGCAAAGAAGGAAGCTATAGAATCTTCAAGGTTTGAAGAGGTCCGTGTTAGTTTAGTTTTTGTGAAATTGTGCTTTTTCACTGATCTGACATTTGTTAGGTAAGGTTTTAGTGTTAGTGTGTGAAAATTGAGGTTTATTTTGTGTGTTATCAGGGTAATGTTATGAATTTGTTAACAGCTACAAAGGAGGAGTCTAGAGATCCTTCAAGGATTGAAGAGGTGTGTGTTAGTTTTGTTTGTATGAATTTGTTGTTCATTATTTTGAATTTTGTGCGATGAGTTTTCAGTGTTTGTTTGTCTTACTTGAAGTTTATTATGTGTGTAATAAGGGTAATGTCATGAATTTATTATCAGCCTCAAAGGAGGAGGCTCAATATCTTTCAAGGATTGAAGAGATGTGTGTTATTTTAGTTTGTGTGAGCTTTGTGTTGTTCACTATTTTAAATTTTGTGCGATGAGGTTTTGGTGTTAGTATGTGTGAATTAAGATTTACTCTGTGTGTTTTCTTGGTAATGTCATGAATGTGTTATCAGCTGCACAGGAGAATGATGGAGATCCTTCAAGGATTGAAGAGGTGAGTGGTGGTTTGGTTTGTGTGAGCTTGCTACCGTTCTCTGTTTTGAATTTTGTATGGTGATGTTTTGGTGTTAGTATGTGTGAAATAAATTTTATTGATTGTGTTATCAGGGTAATGTCATTAATGTGTTTTCAGCTGCTAAGGAGAAGGATGTAGATCATTCAATGATTCTCCGCTCTAAATTTTGTGAGGTGAGGTTTTGGTATTAGTATTTATGAATTAAGTTTTATTGTTTGTGTGATAGGGAAATTTAATGAATGTGTTACGAGTTGAAAAGATAGAAGCTAGAGAACCTTCAAGGTTTGAAGAGGTGTGTGTTAGTTTAGTTTGTGTTAACTTTCGATTGTTTACTACTGTGAATTTTGTTATGTGAGGTTTATTATTAGTGTGTGTGAGTTAAGGTTTATTGTGTGTGTTATCAGGGTAATGTCATGAATGTGTTATCAGCTGCAAAGGAGGAGGCTAAAGATCCTTCTAGGATTGAAGAGGTGTGTGTTAGTTTTTCTTCTATGTTCTTGCGGTTCTTAGTTTTGAATTTGGGTAGATGAGATTTCGGTGTTTGTATGCCTGAAATAATATTTATTATGTGTATTATCAGGGTAGTGTCATGAATTAGGCTCGAGAACATTCAAGGATTGAAGAAGTGTTTGTTACTTTCGTTTATATGAGCTTGTTGTTCTCCATTTTGAATTTTTTGGGATGAGGTTTCGGTGTTTGTACGTCCGAATTAAGGTTTATTATGTGTTTTATCAGTGTAGTATCATGAATTTAGTGTCAGCCTTAAAAGAGGATGCTCGAGATCCTTCAAGGATTGAAGATGTGCGTGTTAGTTTAGTTTGTGCGAGCTTGCTGCTGTTCTCTATTTTATTTTCTGTCGGATACGGTTTTGGTGTTAGTATGTGGGAATTATGGTTTACTGTGGATTTTATCTTGGTAATGTCATAAATGTGTTATCATCTGCATAGGATAAGGATGCGGATCCTTCAAGGATTGAAGAGGTGAGTGTTCGTTTGGTTTGTGTCAGCTTGATTCTTTTCTCTGTTCTGAATTTTTTTATGGTGATGTTTCGGTGTTAGTATTTGTGAATAAATTTTATTGATTGTGTTATCTGGGTAAAGTCATTAATGTGTTATCAGCTGCTAAGGAGAAGGATGTAGATCATTTAATGATTGACGAGGTATGTGTGAACACTCTACTGTTCACCGCTATAACATTTATGGTGTGAGATTTTGTTATTAGTATGTGTGAATTAAGGTTTATTGTGTGTGTTACCGGGGAAATATCACAAATTTGTTATGAATTGCAAGGAAGGAGGCTAGAGAACCATCAAGGTTTGAGGAAGTGTGTGTTAGTTTAGTTTGTGCGAACTTGCGGCTGTTCGCTGCTGTGACTTTTGTTCAGTGAGGTTTTAATGTTAGTGTATGTGTATGAATTAATATTTATTGTTTTTGTTGTGTGGGTGATGTCATGAATGTGTTATCAGGTGGAAAAGATAAGCTAGAGATCCTTCAAGGATTGAAGTGGTATGTGTTAGTTTTGTTTGTATGCGCTTGCTGTTCTCCGTTACGAATTTTTGGAGATGAGGTTTCGGAGTCTATTTTATGAATTAAGGTTGACTGTGTATGTTATCATTGTTAATATCATGATTTTATTATCAGCCTCAAAGAAGGAGGCTCGAGATTCTTCAAAGATTGAAGAGGTGTGTGTTAGTTTAGTTTGTGTGAGCTTGTTGTTGTTCTCTGTTTTAATTTTTGTGAAATGTGGCTTTGGTGTTAGTATGTGTGAATTAAGCTTTACTTTGTGTGTTATCTTGGTAATGTCATGAATGTGTTTTCAGCTGGAAAGGAGAAGGATGGATATCCTTCAAGGATTGAAGTGGTGAGTGTTCGTTTGGTTTGTGTGAGCTTGCTACTGTTCTCTGTTCTAAATTTTGTATGAGGATGTTTTGGTGTACGTATGCATGAATTAAATTTTATTGATTGTGTTATCAGGGTAATGTCATTGATGTTTTATCAACTGCTAATGAGAAGGATGTAGATCATTCAATGATTGAAGAGATGTGTAGTAGTTTGATTTGTGTGCACTTGCTACTGTTCTTCACTCTGACTTTATGAGGTGAGGTCTTGGTATTAGTATGTGTGAATTAAGGTTATTGTGTGTGTTATCTGGGAAATGTCAATGTTGTGTTATGAATTACAAAGAAGTAGGCTAGAGAACCTTCAAGGTTTGAAGAGGTGTGTGTTAGTTTAGTTTGTATGAAATTGCCACTGTTCGCTGCTGTGAGTTTTGTTAAGTGAGGTTTTAGTGTTAGTGTGTGTGAATTAAGGTTTATTGTGTGTGTTATGAGGGTAATGTAATGAATGTGTTATCATCTGCAAAGGAAAATGCTAGAGATTCTTCAAGGATTGAAGAGGTGTGTGTTAGTTTTGTTTGTATGAGCTTGTTGTTCTCCGTTCTAAATTTTGGGGAATGAGGTTTCGTTGTTTATATGCCTGAATTAAGGTTTATTATGTGGGTTATCAAGGTAGTGTATTGAATTTGTTATCAGTCTCAAAAGAGGAGTCTCGAGATCCTTGAAGGATTGAAGAGGTGTGTTTTAGTTTAGTTTGTGTGAGCTTTTTGTTGTTCTATGTTTTAACTTTTGTGAAATGACGTTATGGTGTTAGTATGTGTGAATTAAGGTTTACTGTGTATGTTATCTTGGTAATGTTATGAATGTGTAATCAGCTACAAAGAAGAGGGGTGGATATCCTTCAAGGATTGAAGAGGTGAGTGTTCGTTTGGTTTGTATGGGCTTGCTAATGTTCTCTCTTTTTGAATTTTGTATGGTTATATTTTAGTGTTAGTATGTGTGAATTAAATTTTATTGATTGTGTTATCAGGGTATTGTCATTAATTTCTTATCAGCTACTATGGTTAAGGATGTAGATCATTCAATGATTGAATAGGTGTGTGTTAGTTTGATTTGTATAAACTTGCAAATGTTCTCCGCCCTGACTTTTGTGAAGTGAGGTTTTGGTATTTGTATGTGTCAATTAAGGTTTATTGTGTGCGTTAACGGGAAAATTTCATGAATGTCTTATGAGTTGCAAAGATTGAGGCTAAAGAACCTTCAATCTTTGAAGAGGTGTGCGTTAGTTTAGTTTGTGTGAACTTGCGATTGTTCGTTGTTGTGACTTTTGTTAGGTGAGGTTTTAGTGTTATTTTGTGTGAATTAAGGTTTCTTTTGTGTGTTATCAGGATAATGTCATGAATGTGTTATCAGCTAAAAAGGAGGAGGCTAGAGATCCTTCAAGGATTAAAGAGGTCTGTGCTAGTTTTGTTTGTATGAGCTTGATGTTCTCTTTTCTGAATTTCGGTGGATGAGGTTTCAGTTTTTGTATGTCTAAATTAAGGTTTATAATAGGTGTTAACCGGATAGTGTTATGAATTTATTATCAGCCTCAAAAGAGGAGGCTCGAGATCCTTCAACGATTGAAGAGGTGTGTCTTAGTTTAGTTTGTGTGAGCTAGCTGTTGTTCTATGTTATAACTTTTATGAAATGACGCTATGGTGTTAGTATGTGTAAATTAGGGTTTAGTGTATATGTTTTCTTGATAAAGTCATGATTGTGTTATTAGCGGAAAAAGAGAACGATGGAAATCCTTCAAGGATTGAAGAGGTGAGTGTTCGTTTGGTTTGTGTGAGATTACTACAGTTCTCTCTTTTGAATTTTGTATGGAGATGTTTTAGTGTTAGTATGTGTGAATTAAATTTTATTGATTGTGTTATCTGGGTAATGTAATTAATTTGTTATCAGCTACTATGGATAAGGATGTAGATCATTCAATTATTGAAGAGGTGTGCTTTTGTTTGATTCGTGTGAACTTGCAACTGTTCTCTGCTCTGACTTTTGTGAGTTGATGTTTTGGTATTTGTATGTGTGAATTAAGGTTTATTGTGTGTGTTAACAGGAAAATTTCATGAATGTGTTATGAGTTGCAAATATTGAGGCTAAAGAACCTTCAAGCTTTGAAGAGATGTGTGTTTGTTTAGTTTATGTTAACATGCGATTGTTCGCTGTTGTGACTTTTGTTAGATGAGGTTTTAGTGTTAGTTTGTGTGAATTAAGGTTTATTGTGTGTGTTATCAGGGTAATGTCATGAATGTGTTATCAGCTACAGAGGAGGAGGCTAGAGATCCTTCAAGAATTGAACAGGTGTGTGGTAGTTTTGTTTATATGAGCTTGTTGTTCTCTGTTCTGAATTTTGGGGGATGAGGTTTCAGTGTTTCTATGTCTGAATTAAGATTTACTATGTGTATTATCATGGTAGTGTTATGAATTTATTATCTGCCTTAAAAGATGAGGCTCGAGATACTTCAAGGATTGAAGAAGTGTGGTTAATTTAGTTTGTGTGAGCATGCTACTGTTTTCCTTTTTAACTTTTCTGAGATGAAGTTTTGGTGTTAGCATTTGTGGATTAAGGTTTACTTTATGTGTTATCTTGGTAATGTCATGATTGTGTTATCAGCAGCAAAGCAGGGAGATGGAGATCCTTTGAGGATTGAAGAGGTGAGTGTTCGTTTGGTTTGGGTGAACTTTCTACTGTTCTCTATTCTTAATTTTTTATGGTGATGCTTTGGTGTTAGTATGGTGAATTTACTTTTATTGATTGTGCTATTTGGGTAATGTCATTAATGTGTTATCAGCTACTAAGGAAAAAGATGTAGATCATTAAAGGATTGAAGATGTGTGGGTTAATTTGATTTTTGTGAACTTGCTACTGTTCTGCTCTGTTACTTTTGTGAGGTGAGTTTTTGGTATTAGTATGTATGAATTAAAGTTCATTATGTGTGTTATCTGAGAAATGTCATGAACGTGTTATGAGTTGCAAATGAGGAGGTTAGAGAACCTTGAAAGTTTGAAGAGGTGTGTGTTAGTTTAGTTTTTGTGAACTCCCGGTTGTTTGGTGGTACGACTTTTGTTAAGTGAGGGGTTAGTGTTAGTGTGTGTGAATTCAGTTTCATTTTTTCTGTTTCAGGGTAGTGTCTTGAATGTGTTATCAGCTGCAAATGACGAGGCTAGAGATCCTTCAAGGATTGAAGAGGTGTGTTAGTTTTAATTGTATGAGCTTGATTTTCTCTGTTCTGAATTTTAGTGGTTGAGGTTTTGGTGTTTGTATGTCTTAATTAAGGTTCGTTATGTGTATTATGAGGGTAGTATCATGAATTTATTATCAACCTCTAAGGATGAGGCTAGTGATCCTTTAAGGATTCAAGTGGTGTGTTAGTTTTGTTTGTGTGAGCATGTTGTTGTTGACAGTTTTAACTTTTGTGAAATAAGGTTATGGTGTTGGAATGTGTGGATTAAGGTTTACTGTGTGTGTTATCTTGGTAATGTAATGATTGTGTTATCAGCTGCAAAGGGGAAGAATGAAGATCTGTCAAGAATTGAAGTGGTGAGTGTTTATTTGGTTTATGTGAGCTTCCTACTGTTCTATGTTCTTAATTTTGTATGGTGATGTTTTGGTGTTAGCATGTGTGAATTAAATTTTATTGATTGTGTTATCAGGGTAATGTCAATAATGTGTCATCAGCTACTAAGGAGAGGTAAGTAGACTATTCAAGGATTAAATCGGTGTGTGTTAGTTTGATTTCTATGAACTTGCTACTGTACTGTGCTCTGACTTTTTTGAAGTGACATTTTGGTAT